>JARK01001352.1:1920757-1935355 GCA_000688135.1 Ancylostoma ceylanicum | reverse complement strand
AAGGGGGGGGGGGGGGGGGGGGGGGGGGGGGGGGGGGGGGGGGGGGGGGGGGGGGGGGGGGGGGGGGGGGGTGTACTCCACACCATAAGGATGACTCTGCCTAGGAATAGGTGCTCCTAGCTATTCTTCTTATAGATTGTGTACCAGACCGTAAACAATCGCGTCGAAAGCTTTAACATTTTAGGGCCTATCTTTTGCCGTCGAATAAGCCTTGTACCTCGGATGAGTCTTGTTCGATATTTCCTGGAACTCGATGTTTGCATAAATATTGCGCTACTCCTGGATCCCCGTGTACACGCGATGAGGACTGTCCTGGAAAGTTCCATTCGTACTGCGTCCACTCCCAATGTATCAGCTTTGGACAAAAATGCACTGAAAATGAAGAGTGTCCTTTCTACCCAACAATATACTGTTTGAATTCAATCTGCATCAAACCGAAGCAATGCGATACCAACATGGACTGCATCGGATACGATGGAGCAGAATGCATTGGCTTTAAGTGCATAAAGCCAACAAGGTCGTGTCGACTGCATTCGGATTGCTTCTTCAAACCACATACTTACTGTATAGAATATAGATGTAGATGGATATACCAGTCTTGCACTGTCGATCAGGATTGTCCTTACCCAGGCTACACACGGTGCTCGAATTCTCGTTGTGTTATCATCACTGAGACTCCTCCAGAGCCTGGGTCTTGTGAATCGAGCAAAGACTGCCCTTCTGGAAATGTCTGTCTGAATTCAAAATGTGTGAAGAGGGGTGCCTGCACGAGCGATGCTGACTGTCGTCAATATCCTGAGCCATACTGTATCGCCAACCAATGCCAGCGACTAGGACAATGTCGTGTCGATTCCGATTGTCCCCTTGATCCGCTTATTTACTGTCTGGGTTACAAGTGCGTTAAGCTTGGACAGGCCTGTCAAGCTGACGCTGACTGTTCCTACCCGCAAGTAAGTTGCATCGGCTCTAAATGCGTCAAGCTAGGCCAACGTTGTCTCAGTGATTCAGAATGCCCATACTCACCATGGACTTTTTGCTTCAATTCAATGTGTGCAAAAGTAATAGCTTGCAAAAAGGACTCTGACTGTGGACTTTATCATCAGACTTACTGCATCAAGTCACATTGTCGATCACTCGGTCAGTCTTGCGAAACGGATGAAGTATGTCCACATCATCCGCTGACAGCGTGTATCAACTTACAATGTGTGAAGGTTCATCAGTCTTGTAAACGACATACAGATTGTCCCTATTTCCCACATACTTCATGCATTGGAAACCAGTGTGAAAAAATGGGCGGCAGTTGTAGAAGGGATGCTGACTGTCCATTTCCAACTCACACAACCTGCAAAGACTCAATGTGTCAAGCGGTGAGTGCGTTCTTCGCTTATGTTTGAATTGTATTGAATGAGATTTTTTTAGAGAGCTGCTGGAGACGTATTCTTCAACATAACTAATATCAACATCGGAGAGTAAGCTAATTTTGCCTTTGTTCTGAAATTTCACCAATCTTTAATTAGGTTTTTGCAAAGATAATGCACGTGTTACATCGTACCTATGCAATCTATCGGGAATAGATCCAATGATTTCGATTGCAAACTGGGCATCCTGGAGCAATCAACTCTTTTCTAGCTGTTCTTCCCATCTCAATTTTTCACATCAGTCTACATACCCGTTTTCTCCTTGTGCGGGTCTTGGAGTACGCAATGTCGGAGAGGCGCTTTTTTCAAAAAACGTTTGTGGCTATCAACTAAATCTGACAATGCACATTGACATCTCCATAAACAGAAGATGACTTATGGATCGACTTTCTTTTCAAAAACAAATACAGGTTCGCAGGAACATAGAATTTTGGCCGCCCCGTTCGCAGCTTGGAATTGTTCGTTCCTCTTCGCTAACTAATGTACAAGGTATGGCTTAAGTTCACGGACAAGAAATTTTCATTTGACGTTTTTGCCCTATCGAAGGTCCGGGAAGCCAAAGGGTCGTTGTATTCTGGTCCCTCACCTCGGGTACTCCCTGACCCACATGTCTCTGTAAGTTGTGAAACCTGAGCCGCAAGGTACAGAGGCAGAATCATTTCTGAGCGTGAGTAGAGAACTGTTCCCCAATTCACTGGGACAAAAGCTATGGATGCCAAGCATACCTCATCCCAATCTTACAGATTCCCTCCATCTTCCATAATTCCTTCTCCGAAGGCTTGTGAGAACTCCAAGAATGGTCAGTTTAGACAGCAGTCGTAATATGTTTTCACGTATTCCAATTCGCGAAGCCGTGATGAAAATCGTTTCGGTTGGTTCTTTCTCAAGTGAGTTATGAAGAAAAGTTCTTGTCCGGAAACTTAGGCCGCACCCTGTGATATATTAACTCATATGTTTTCTCAAGAATGTTACTGCGTTAACGGAAAGTGCGTGGCAGCCACATTTTCTGTGGTAGTTTTCTGAACAGGCAAGCGTTGTGAGCGTATTTTCATGGTTTCAAGAATGAGAGTTGGGATTTGGAGTGAATTCGACTGTCAAACGGTGCTCGTACCCAGTGGAAGGTCATTCGTTTGCATTGATGGCTCCTGATTTTTAATGATGCTGTTTTTGAGTTTTTTTTTCTTTTCGAAGACGTTACATTAAGGAATAAGAGCTCATTCCCGATTCTGGTCGGGACTACCGTATCCCCATACTCCGGTTGACTAGCGCCCGTACGGGACGCTAGAAAGTGGGTTGGGGCAGCCGCTTGGGGTATGTGCTATACTTGAAACTCCTGAAGTTACCAGAAGATTAGGAAGAAGCGGAACAAATGGAAAATTTCCTGCGCTCAAACACAAAATCCGTCTCTAGAGTTGCTCAGATTCTATCTATCTGCCGCTCGGCTTAGTGGGCACAGAACAGCCCTCTTCTACCGACAGACCCGTATATCAGCAATTGCCGCAGTACTGGCGCTCATCCTCCATCTGGGACAGAAAGTATCAACGTATTCAACACTATCGGGCTTTGGCACACATGTTTTCCATCGCTGCACCCGCACGCTTTCTAAATCTGGCAATGGAAATGAGTTAGGAAACATTGAGAAGGCTTAATTAATCACATGTTTGGCTAGCATAATGCCTTAATAAAGTGTGGTGAAGAGCTCATCCTACGTAACTGCGTGCGTACCGTTTGCCTTCAGAGGATGAAGGGATTCCGTGGCCGCAGTACTGAGTCTGACCCTAGTCAGGGACTCTTACTGTGCTCGGTGTACCGAGCAGTATCTTACCGCTACCGTGCGGCTGATACCATGGAATCTCTCCCGGAGTTATCCCTGTCGCTAGAGTGACAACGTCTTTGTTTATTACACGTCCTCATAGCACAGGAATGTGGGCCTGAAATTATGCAGCCCGAAAGCCCCGTAAACGCTGTCTCACCGGTGCTAGGATTTATAAACGCAAAGCAGGCGGAACCAGGCTAGCAATCTAATTTTCGCATGTTTCTTCTCTTAGTGCTGCACAGTCTATACTACATATAAACAATAATGCCAGCCATCATAGGTTTGCTTGTTCATCCTTTCATGAATCCCAGCCCCGTAGGCTGCGGAACTGCCAGCGGAGGACACTGGTCTGTCCGTGAAAGAATGCACTGTTTAATTCCCTCGCTTTCATTATCGGTGACTGTATCCATTATTATCGTGACGGATGGAACTATACGAGAACGGGTCCTAACGCAACTTCTCACTACATCTATGCACTTATGACGGAATATCCGCAGAATATCTCATCAGCTCCGCATTCCCGCGAGCACTGTCTATTAGGTGCGTGCAAAAGTTCCGGGGCAGTTGCAGCTGATTTTTTGAAACACCATAACTCTGCTCATTGTCGACGATTCTATTCAAATCTGGCATCTCCGTCATGTTGCCAACACGGCACGAAAAAGATTTTTCGAGAAGCCTGAAATTTGACACGTTCATACTTGAAAGACCCGCACATATTGTTTTCGAGTGGGGTCTGTTCATCAAAAGTTTTCCAACAGATGTAAAGTCGTTGAAGCTTGAAAAGGGAAATTTTTATTGGAGATTGGTCCAGTGAGTAACACAGGATAGGTTGGAATTTTGGACCGAAAATGGCTAATTTTTCACACTACAGTATGTTGGTACTCGTTATCCTGCGGCAGCAGCAGACCACATAAGCTGGCCTGTGTTGGCCTTATATTGGAGATTTCGCCTTGGTTACTCCGGAAACAAGTGTGTAATAACACCACTTACCGTGCATTCGTTTGGGAAAGTTTTGTTGTAGGAGACTCAGTTTACAGACCAGTAATGAACAAAGAAGTTTTTCATGGGTATAGTGATAGCTTGCCCATTCAATCGTGCCTGAATCCTTGGTCGAGCACTTCTTGTTCTCGCACATGACCCATTTTCCATCAACAATAACAATCCATTTCGAAAACGGCTTCTTAGAATATCTGTAGATCAGATTTTCGTAGACTCGCCAGAGTGGACGTTGGTATTAGGTCGTCAAGTATGAAATGTCTGATTTTTGAAGTGGTCAGTTTAACTGCTATCTTCGGGGTTTCCTCAGATACACTCTCACCTTTCTTTCCATTATGAGGGAACATTCTCCCTTTCTCAAAATCACCTAATCGATTTTTGATCAACTTTAAAATTTCTGTTTGAGAGGAACTGTTATGAAACCATTCGAACACAAAAAATCGTATCATTTTGGAATATGGGCTCCATCGCGGAGCCTGTAGAGCAAAGACAACTCGAAATGCCTAAGTAATGTATGGAGAGGGAGTGACTAATAAAGGAACGGGCCACCAATGTTCTGAGAAATTTCTTCCCTGTGATATAAGCCTGCAACGTGAGCGTTGTGATAAACCTGGATTACGATGAATTGGAAGCTGTGGCTTAAGCGGATAGGAGTCAAACTATGCCTGCATATGCCGCAAGGTTTGGCGTTTGCATCCCTATATTATTAAAGTATTCAAAGCAATACGACAAGGTAAAGTGGCAGGGTGAACGAATTTTCCACAATTTGGTCCACAAAAATTGGTGCCATTTTTTGACCATTTTTTGCAAAACCGCTCTGCGTAAACAAAGGAAATCCACCTCCCATTCAGTGCACTGACCAAACCTTGCTCTACATGAACACAACTTCTCCCAGGTATTAGTCCACTTCTTGGTTTAAAAAAATGTTCCACTTCCAACATGATGTTGGAAATGCCCTTCGCCAACTTATCGCCACTTGCTTCCCAGGCTTCCAAGCTGTTGGCGCAGCCATGCTACCGCTAAGATGCAAAGGTTGTGCCGGTAGCATAGGGGCATATTTGGATTGCTCGTGCCTCGTCTTGCTGGAGAAACATTACTCGAAACCGTCTCATTCAAAATCAGACATTTCATACTTGACGACCTAATATTATTCGCTCAGCTCACTCAAAATCAATTTACTCATCTTTCTTTTTTTACCATTCCATTACAAGTGACGGATAATGGTTGCTACCAAACTGACTGCCTCGGGATTTTTGCACGCACCTAATATAAATGAGCCTCATGATGAATGCACCCGATCACTTGCGGCCTCCTTCCCCCACGTCTGCTTTCTAGAGAATTGTGCTACAATACCAGGGCTTATATAGGAGAATTAGAAGGTGATATGTCAGGGTGTGCTATATTGCGCAGGAGAAAAACTTTCGAAAGGCTACAGTATTCGATTTGAGAGGCTGTATGTACTTTTGCGCCAAACATGTTACAACCCCAAGTTTACCCATAGTTAGCATTGTCATTAGCGGGCTCACCATGGGTGATCTCAATGATGCATGCTGGTCCTGAAATCAGGTAATGACCCCATCGGAACAACCAGTGTCGTTAGAGTGTCAGCCTTTTCCACTGCATCGAATTCAATCATTCCACAAGTGGCATTCTTTAAGTTCTTTAAAAGGCTGCAAATTATGTATATCTAAAAATAATAGCCCATCCTGGAAATGAGAATGTAACAGTGTGTTGGGCTGGGATAGCATTGATGAATGCATAACCTAACGACACGGAACGACTTAGCAATCTGTGGGTAGATATCATTATTCAAATGCACACTTTGTAAAAAGGCATGGTCTCTCAAGCATTTTTTTTTACGTGTTCTATTCGCAACCTATCTTCAAATTTTGTAAGGTACACGTTTTATTATTTGGAAAGCACTGATTCTGGGTGTTTCAAATTAGTTTCGAACACGTTTTGAAAAAAGAACCACAACAAAGAACTTGTACTGAAATTACTTTCTAACATGGCTGGTTGAGGAGCGACGCCCTACAACTAGTTATCACACAACCAGACAAGATTTATGCGGAAATTCATGTTCTTCCAAGCAAATTTCAGATGTGTTAGAAATGGTCTGTGAACGTGAGATTTTGCAGGGTACACGTATTACCATCTGGAAAACGCTGCACGATGGATAGCGATTGCTCCATTTTCCCCGGAACCCAATGCTTCGACGGTTTCTGCGTCTCAAAAGGAAAACAATGCACAACAGATGCAGATTGTCCTCCTTATCCTCAGTCGCAGTGCATTCATTCGCTGTGCCTCAAGATAAGGGAAAGCTGTTTCGAGGACAGCGATTGTCCATTCCACACAAGATGTTTGAAGTCTCAGTGCGTGAGACTGCATGGTCAGTGCAGCACAAATGTGGATTGTCCGCTATCGCCGTATACTGAATGCCACAACTCTCTCTGCACTCCTCGCCCGTGCAGAAGCAACTCCGACTGTCTAACTTCTCCACCAATGCAGTGTGTTCAGAATTCGTGCAGAGAGCTGTTCGAATCTTGCAGAGCAGATGCGGACTGTCCGCCGAACGGCGACACTTTCTGCATCAGGTCCCGCTGCGTCGTACTCCTGCAGTCGTGTGCCCACAATAAGGAGTGTCCTTACTATCCTCACACTTTGTGCATGAACTCGAAGTGTATCAAAGCAGCCATTTGCAGTAACGACTACGACTGCCGCCAGTTCCCGGGAACATTTTGCCTTCAATCACAATGCAGAGCACCTGGACACTGCCGAGTTGATTCGGATTGTGGAGCTGATCCTTCATTCAACTGTATCAGGAACAGGTGCATCAAAATTGGACAGCCTTGCAGAATTGATGTAGACTGCCTATACAACCCTGAGGTGATGTGCTTGGATAGCAAATGCACGAGAGTTGGTCAAGCTTGCAGTTCGGACTCGATGTGCCCAAATTATCCACTTACTTATTGCATGCACTCAAAATGCATAAAAATCCCAACATGCATCGCAGATGAAGATTGTGGAAATTTTCCACAGACCTCTTGTATCAATATGAGGTGCGAAAAACTTGGTCAGACATGTCGAGTGGATTCTGACTGTCCTTTCAGACCATCCACAGAATGTGTCAACAGACAGTGTGCGAAACTTGGGCAGAGTTGTCAGCTTGACAGGGATTGTCCGCTTCATCCTCACACCATGTGCATCGACTCCAAGTGTGTTGGTGCTACATATTCTTGTAGAGCAGACCGGGACTGCCCACATTACCCAAAAACGGTCTGTGTGAACGACCAATGCATGAAACTTGGGCAACGATGCATAGAAGATTCTGAGTGCCCACACCATCCTCAAACTTGGTGTGTAGATTCTCAGTGCACCAAGCTTGGTCAGTCATGCGGACAAGATCAGGATTGTCCTTCCTATCCTCATTCAGTATGTGTTGATTCACGTTGCATCAAAGTTGGCCAGAAGTGCGCGGTCGATACTGACTGCAAATATTATCCCAAAATAATGTGTTTGGAATCAAAATGTGTGAAACTCAGTCAAAGCTGCTCGAGGGATGAAGACTGTCCGCACAGGCCTCATACGATTTGCCTTAAATCTTGGTGTGAAAGGGTTGGCCAAGCCTGCAGTAGAGATCGAGACTGCGCAAACTATCCAGACCTACAGTGTGTGAACGGTGGATGCCAGCGAATTTCCGGGAAATGCAGAAGGGATTCTGACTGTCCATATCAGCCCCACACGGGCTGTGTGAATTCCGAATGCGTCAAGGTAGGACAAAACTGCAGAAGTGATGAAGACTGTCCATCTTATCCATACATGGAGTGTATGAACAACAAGTGCGCAGCGGTACCCGGATCTTGTCGAACCGACCTCGATTGTTCGCAGTATCCTCCTAGAGAGTGTATACGCAATTTGTGTTTGAAGCGTCGGACGTGTAGGGTTAACGATGACTGCCCTTTCTCTCCCGAGAATCGCTGTCTGAGCACGCACTGTAACAAGCCAGGCAAAAGTTGCAGAAATAACAGAGAGTGCAAGTCGGAGGGAAATCGCTTTTGTGTGAAGCACGTATGCATTAGGCTTGATCTTCCATGTACCTCCGATAGCGACTGTCCCTACTATCCAAAAACGGTGTGTAAACGTACCCGTTGCGTCAAAAAGCCGAAGACAACGACAACGACTATCCGTACTCGTTCAACTCGGCGGCCTACCACGGAGCATACTGAGAGATCACGACGTCCTACCACTACAACTACCACAACAACTACAACTACTACAACGACTCGTCGCGCACCTAAAACATACCCCGACACTACTACGCCTCGTGAGTTTGCATCAGTATCTCTATGTTTTCACGATGTTTCCTCAATTATTTAGTCGAAAATGATTTTAAAAAATTCCACATTGGGCATTATGCATCTTCCTCGACTGACCGGTCACTGGTCTTCTAGGATGCATCGGAACGGCACAGTAGTATTAAATCTGATATGTTTCGCCACCTAATACATGTAATATTTTCGCCGACGACCTCAAAATTTACCGCTCCATTCAAGGCTAGAAAAACATTACTAGCCTTCACTTAACAACGACCGAGTCTTCAGGTGGTCTTAAATATATGAATTACCTATAATCGCTCAAAAGACATTCCAAAAATCAGAGTAATTGATGGCACAAGTCTATAGGTAGTTTCCAAAGTGCGCGACTTATGTTTTCTCTACGATTGCAACCTATATTTTCCCGTGCATTATAAATCTCTAGTAGCAAAGGGACTCCGTCGGACAATCAACCTCTTCAAAGGTCTTTGATCAAGAGGAACTCACGCCTCGCTTGAAGCATATAAGGTCTACATTCGCCTCACATTATTATACTAGGGTGTTAAATTGGAAATGGGCGTTTTTGCATTGAACAAATTATTTTTAAAAACGAAGTTACAACACCCCAATCCGTGTTCAATGCAGAATTAGTATTGCTGAACCTTCGACATCTTCCACACAGAGAGTGAGCGCTCTCCTGTGGGATGTCGCAGCGCCGTGACCTGAAGTAGCGGCTCACCCAAATTTTGCTTTCATCGCACTTTTGGAATTTTTTCTTCCATATGAGGCTTAAACGACACAAACAAGTGGTAGCCTGATAGTGCTTCGCGGTATTAAAAGTTTGACAAAGAACATTTACATAAAGACGCATTTCGCAACATTCTCATAAAGACGTTGAAATCTTGACTATTACGCGGTCCCAAGTGTGGTTCCCGATTCCAATTCTGAAGAACAGGGCAGCCGACGAATCGATTTGCAGCCACATTTTCGGTTCAGTTACCCAAGTTCGGGGCCATTTTCGAGTATCTATTGTCGCATGGATCTAGCCAAGTGATACAGCAAAAATTTTGTCAATTTTTTTACTTGGTTTTTTGTGGTGCTCCGCTGCAGTTTTACGTTCATAGGGGAAGGAAAAGCGTGAAACCAGGGGAAGGAAATTCTGAAATTTTGGTCGGTCTCCTTATAAATTTCTCGACAACACGTTCATGAAGACGACGAAACTTCAGCGCGCATTCCCAACTTAACACCCTAATAGAATGTGGTACATCCATCTTCAATCCTTATCGAAAGTAATGCATTGAAGCACTTGAAAGGGTTCAAAATAATTCTACTACAAGATTATTGCTCAAAGTGTGTAAATGACTCAATTCCAAAGTTTCTCCAGGAACTGAGCGCATTAAAATCCTTGACCTAAAATCACTGGCGTGGAGAAGAATGTGCAACGATTTAATACTCTCATATCATTTGTTGATAAGACTGGTCAGACTTGATCCCAATGAATTTCTGACAGTTATTGATTCAAGAGAGGAGCACCGCTCAGGCTTTCCACTCCGTGGCTGAAACTCATATCAGATCTAAATTTTTTCCGACTAGACTTTGCTCTGATTTCAACAAATTAGGCCATTATTAGGTCGATATCTTACTTCACAGCGATACTGTCGCTGCCAAAGTTCATCACCAAAACTTCTCATGCAATTGTTCCTACGCCAACACGTAATCCAACGCAGACCGTCTGATAAGATATGAGAACTTGTACCATTTTGTTCTCATCATTTTCACTCATTTTCTTGACAGCGACAGTGTCGCTGCGCAAAATATGCCAAAGTCCTGAGGTAATAAATTGGAAACGTATTTTTGCATAGAACAAATTACTTCTCAGAACCAAACCCACAACACTCAGTCCAAGTTCAATGTAGAATTAGTATTGTTGAACTTTCACCACATTCCATACAGAGAGTAAACGCTCTCTTATGGGATGTCGCAGCGCGGTGACCTGAAATAGCAGCTCATTCAAATCTTGGCTTCGTCGCAGCTCTGTGATTTTTCTCTTCAATGGAAGCCTTGAACCACGCAAACAAGTGGTAGCCTGATAGCGCAAAGTCTGGGCTATTAGGCGGTTTGGAGTGCGACTACTGATTTAAGATCTGAAGAACAGGGCAGTCTAAGAATCGATTTGCAGTCACAATTTCGGTTCAGTTACCCAAAGTTCGGGGCAATTCTCGATTACTCTATTGTCGCACGGATTCAGCCAAGTAAGACAGCGAAAATTCTCCGAACTATTCATATCATATTTGGTGGTGATCGACAGTTTTTCGCACCCTAACTACATAGAACCTGGTATCGGAAGCTCTGGAAATTCGATCAGCCTTCCTTCAAGAATGGAGAATGAAGAAATGTTTTATAACTCGCATGTGAAAAAATACTTTGTGATCCTTTTGTTCATGAAGATGTTGAAACTTCAGCGCGCATTCCCAGTTTAACACTGTTATATTACGTATTAATGTGTTTCCTAAGAAATAGACTCTTTTAAGGAAAAGGCTTGTCTAATTACTTGCACTTCGATTGTATATGGCCGGCCACTGCATGTGCTTGTACATGTCCAATAAATGAAGAAATAAATGTGGTGGCGTTGAGAATCATCACCGGTTTGTGGAGTGCTCCCTAGAAATTTGTTTTAAGGGCTCTGTCCTCCATCGTATGATGATACATCAAAGGAACCAATTAGGACAAAATTCTTGAACCTCTGTAACAAATACAGGTATGGGGTCCATGAGTTCCATCGTCTCATGTTATCAGCATTTGATGCATATAAATTATCAGTGTCCTTAAACTCTAAAAATTTTCAGGTCCGATGTCGCTCGAGGTAAGGTGAGGATGGGAAATGGGAAAATGGCTCGAGTAGCTACACGTATGAAACGGCTGGTTAGTTAACTAAGTGAACGTAAGCGCATCGCTGCCCAATGTGGGTAGCAACTTTTACGCATTTCCAATATCTTGGATCAGATTGTTTAGGAATACTCGTGCAGAGCGGAGCAGAGCGCACATGCATCTGCCTCTCGCTGCTCTAACACAGCCGGTGAACATAAAGTTTACCTCGAACTTCGGAAGAAAATCCACGACACGAATATCGACCACGTAGCTGCAGCAGAAAAGGTTTGTGTCCATACTCTTATGTTACAAACAGAACCCATAGAATTTTAATTTGTGAGCTGAGCCGTAACAGATAAGAGCCCATGCTCATCTTGATTTTTTTTCAAGGTTATTACATAAATGAAATCGTTGAAAGCCGATGATCATAAGGGAGTGGATGTTTCCGTACAGGGCTGGTTGAAAAGCTTGAAAACTCAAGAGTGAGCGGATTTCGTTATGTGGTATATCTCTATGTAGCTAGAGGCTAGGGGAGTGCTGAAGAACGCCCGCTCATTCGCCGCTGCTCTGCCCACTTTCTCCTCAAATGAGGTGGTGAAAAGGTGGTTTTGTGCTGTTTTTCTTGCACGGGGTCATGTATAACATTGTGAATAGCGACTGCTGACAATTCCCTTCCGATTTTGCCCATGTGACCAAAGCAGACCAGTGGTGGGAGTTCTTAGTAAATTTGGAATATGCTGTCAAACAACAAAGTTTTTGCAGGTGAGGGAATGCTGTAGAAATGCATTGCCCAAAAATTCACTTGTATTCTATTACTAGAAGGAACAGTCAGGCTTTGAGTATAGTATAATTCTTTTGCATAGAGCTTCAAATTCCGCATTTTGGCCTCTAGCGCCGATTCATTTGGAGCTGAGGTAGAAAATTCCCCGAGCTGTGCCTATGATTTCGTGTGAGAGTTTCGAGATAGTTATAATAAGTTAATGGAGCATTTTCCCAGAAGCCCTCCTAATCGCAGAGATGATAGCTCTGGTGGATGATGCTTTCTGAAAAAAATTGATCTGCTATTTTCAACTGGTCAGTTTGTTAATTCCTAGGGGTCGACCGACTTGGTTAGTTAATGTGATCGTCGATCAAACTGATCAACAGGATAGTGGACAGCGACGCGACCGCGCCGCGCACTGTGACTGCTATTTTATTCGGTATTATTCGATAGTTTTGCGACAGGAAAAGCACTAAGCATCGATAAGACCCAAAATTATGGAGACACATTGGTTGGTTCTAAAGTCCACAATGTGTTCAGCTCCTTTGTCGTTCACTGTAGAGTTACCAAAGAAAAGGAGCAGTTTTTGTAAAATTCCCACCGCAACGGTGAAAATCGAGAATGCGAGATCGGAGAACTAATGCGTGCACTTTGCTATAGGCTATTAATAGCTGGTTCAATGAGATCAAAACTGGACATATGAGACAAGCGACAGGAACAATGAATTTGTATCTGCCGGAACTCAATATCCCAAACTTTGGAAAGGTGTGCGGATTTTTTTCAAACTCCAACCAACATTTCGTTGTTGATTATTTCAAGTACATCAGATGATGTGGGACACTCTATCGTACGTTGGATGTGCCGTTGTCCGATGCCCAACGTTTACGAATGTGGTTTGTCATTATGGACCTAAGTAAGCGTGCATTGTTTTGACTACAAATAAGGCCAAGCTTCAGCTTCATTGAGGAAATGCCATTTCAGAGAACAAGGCGTTGGTAGATGGGGAAACACAATCTACATCATGGGTGGTCGCAACTGCGGATTTTGTAGAGACAAGTGTGTGGATGGACTGTGTAAACATTGATGGAAGAAGCCCTTTGCAATCGCAAGAGTTTTCGCTAACATTCTTGAATGAATGATGCTCACAATTGTGCTTTACGCCGAGATGATGTGTGCATGCCGCCGGAATTACTTTACCCGTAGTACAATGCACATTTCCTAAAGTGTAGGGAGGGGGAGTTAGACGCTGAAATATCTGAACAAGTGGGATCAAACACAATCTCAGTGTCGGCTGAACTTATGCAATGTAGCAAATTTTAGTTACCGTGGTTTGAAGTGAAGGCCTAATGATTTAATGCCAGTTGAAGGGCAATGATCTTATCAGGAACCAGTTAGCGAGAGTTACCTTGCACTTTGTTAATATGTCTCGCACCTTTTTAATAGCTACCTAAATTCCACCATCGCTGCCTCGATGGCGCCTCCCACAGTGGTCGGTCCATGAGCGTAGTTAACTCAATTTTTTGGATCCCTGCCAGCGAAGCCCCTTTTGGCCTCTTACAATACAGTTCTGATACTGTATCAGAAAGAAATTGTAGTGCGAAATTTCCGAATGTAAGGCCTTCTGGAATGAAAAATTCGCTTTTGAGACTTGATTATCGTTGATGCATATCACCTGCTCGTACTACGCTCCCTTATTATAGAAGTGAAAGTTTGTGTTTGTGTATTTGTACCTTTATATGTTACTTATACAAATCGCGGAGAGTGAACCTATCCGAGCAAATCTTTCACGCAGGTTCGAGACGGGCCGGCGGAGGTTTTATGCTACTTTCGACCCGTCAACCAGTATCGATTATATCGATTTTATTGATTTTTCGCTATTTTTGCCCAGGGCTGGCAAAAACAATCCTACTGGTGTGGCATAAAACAAGTGATACTGTTCATCGAATCCTACTGGGGTTATTCAATACGCTGAACACGAAAAACCGTTCCGCGAAAAATTACCGATCTATTGCTACACGCCTACTAGGGTTCCCCAAGACGGTAAACACGAATATGACAACTATTTTGTACGGAATTGCCTATTAATTGGCTCTATCAGTTTTTCATGTGTAAGCCGGTTGCTGAGATCCTTTAATGTGGTGATCACCGAAATGATGAGCACTTCGAATGAAAGTATTAGTACCATTCAATATCCACGTCAATCTTGAAAGCCAGGGGTGGTAAAACTCTTTTGCGGAGCCGGGTATGCCTTCTAGTCGGTCATATTTTTACAGTTCACATTCTGCTCAGGAACCCCTCTATAAGTACAGGATAAAAGTGGTAGGCGTTGATCAATTCTATTATGTGAGATGCGCCACGCATTCGTCTTCATCTGAGCATTGCATGTGTATGTGTATGTGCCCTTTACAGTGACTTGCGGGGGGGGGG
>JARK01001352.1:1895910-1907267 GCA_000688135.1 Ancylostoma ceylanicum | reverse complement strand
AAGGGGGGGGGGGGGGGGGGGGGGGGGGGGGGGGGGGGGGGGGGGGGGGGGGGGGGGGGGGGGGGGGGGGGTGTACTCCACACCATAAGGATGACTCTGCCTAGGAATGGGTGCTCCTAGCTATTCTTCTTATAGATTGTGTACCAGACCGTAGACAATCGCGTCGAAAGCTTTAACATTTTAGGGCCTATCTTTTGCCGTCGAATAAGCCTTGTATCTCGGATGAGTCTTGTTCGATATTTCCTGGAACTCGATGTTTGCATAAATATTGCGCTACTCCTGGATCCCCGTGTACACGCGATGAGGACTGTCCTGGAAAGTTCCATTCGTACTGCGTCCACTCCCAATGTATCAGCTTTGGACAAAAATGCACTGAAAATGAAGAGTGTCCTTTCTACCCAACAATATACTGTTTGAATTCAATCTGCATCAAACCGAAGCAATGCGATACCAACACGGACTGCATCGGATACGATGGAGCAGAATGCATTGGCTTTAAGTGCGTAAAGCCAACAAGGTCATGTCGGCTGCATTCGGATTGCTTCTTCAAACCACATACTTACTGTATAGAATATAGATGTAGATGGATATACCAGTCTTGCACTGTCGATCAGGATTGTCCTTACCCAGGCTACACACGGTGCTCGAATTCTCGTTGTGTTATCATCACTGAGACTCCTCCAGAGCCTGGGTCTTGTGAATCGAGCAAAGACTGCCCTTCTGGAAATGTCTGTCTGAATTCAAAATGTGTGAAGAGGGGTGCCTGCACGAGCGATGCTGACTGTCGTCAATATCCTGAGCCATACTGTATCGCCAACCAATGCCAGCGACTAGGACAATGTCGTGTCGATTCCGATTGTCCCCTTGATCCGCTTATTTACTGTCTGGGTTACAAGTGCGTTAAGCTTGGACAGGCCTGTCAAGCTGACGCTGACTGTTCCTACCCGCAAGTAAGTTGCATCGGCTCTAAATGCGTCAAGCTAGGCCAACGTTGTCTCAGTGATTCAGAATGCCCATACTCACCATGGACTTTTTGCTTCAATTCAATGTGTGCAAAAGTAATAGCTTGCAAAAAGGACTCTGACTGTGGACTTTATCATCAGACTTACTGCATCAAGTCACATTGTCGATCACTCGGTCAGTCTTGCGAAACGGATGAAGTATGTCCACATCATCCGCTGACAGCGTGTATCAACTTACAATGTGTGAAGGTTCATCAGTCTTGTAAACGACATACTGATTGTCCCTATTTCCCACATACTTCATGCATTGGAAAACAGTGTGAAAAAATGGGCGGCAGTTGTAGAAGGGATGCTGACTGTCCATTTCCAACTCACACAATCTGCAAAGACTCAATGTGTCAAGCGGTGAGTGCGTTCTTCGCTTATGTTTGAATTGTATTGAATGAGATTTTTTTAGAGAGCTGCTGGAGACGTATTCTTCAACATAACTAATATCAACATCGGAGAGTAAGCTAATTTCGCCTTTGTTCTGAAATTTTACCAATCTTTAGTTAGGATTTTGTGAAGATAATGCATGTGTACTTGAAACTCCTGAAGTTACCAGAAGATTAGGAAGCGGAACAAATGAGAAATTTTCTGCGCTCAAACACAAAATCCGTCTCTAGAGTTGCTCAGATTCTACCTATCTGCCGCTCGGCTCAGTGGGCACAGAACAGCCCTCTTCTACCGACAGACCCGTATATCAGCAATTTCCGCAGTACTGGCGCTCATCCTCCATCTGGGACAGAAAGTATCAGCGTATTCAACACTATTGGGCTTTGGCACACATGTTTTCCATCGCTGCACCCGCACGCTTTTTGAATCTGGCAATGGAAATGAGTTAGGAAACATTGAAAAGGTTTAATTAATCACATGTTCGGCTAGCATAATGTCTTAGTAAAGTGTGGTGAAGAGCTCGTCCTACGTAAGTGCGTACCGTTTGCCTTTAGAGGATGAAGGGATTCCGTGGCCGCAGTACTGAGTCTGACCCTAGTCAGGGGACTGGCCCTTACTGTGCTCGGTGTGAGAGGGCTGACTTAGCATCATCGCTGCTCTGCGGCCGATACCATAGAATCTCTCCCGGAGTTATCCCTGTCGCAAGAGTGACAACGTCTTCGTTTGTTACACGTCCTCGTAGCACAGGAATGTGGGCCTGAAATTATGCAGCCCGAAAGCCCCGTAAACGCTGTCTCACCGGTGCTAGGATTTATAAACGCAAAGCAGGCGGAACCAGGCTAGCAATCTAATTTTCGCATGTTTCTTCTCTTAGTGCTGCACAGTCTATACTACATATAAACAATAATGCCAGCCATCATAGGTTTGCTTGTTCATCCTTTCATGAATCCCAGCCCCGTAGGCTGCGGAACTGCCAGCGGAGGACACTGGTCTGTCCGTGAAAGAATGCACTGTTTAATTCCCTCGCTTTCATTATCGGTGACTGTATCCATTATTATCGTGACGGATGGAACTATACGAGAACGGGTCCTAACGCAACTTCTCACTACATCTATGCACTTATGACGGAATATCCGCAGAATATCTCATCAGCTCCGCATTCCCGCGAGCACTGTCTATTAGGTGCGTGCAAAAGTTCCGGGGCAGTTGCAGCTGATTTTTTGAAACACCATAACTCTGCTCATTGTCGACGATTCTATTCAAATCTGGCATCTCCGTCATGTTGCCAACACGGCACGAAAAAGATTTTTCGAGAAGCCTGAAATTTGACACGTTCATACTTGAAAGACCCGCACATATCGTTTTCGAGTGGGGTCTGTTCATCAAAAGTTTTTGAACAGATGTAAAGTCGTTGAAGCTTAAGAAGGGAAATTTTTATTGGAGATTGGTCCAGAGAGTAGCACAGGATAGGTTGGAATTTCGAACCAAAAATGGCTAATTTTTTACACTACAGTATGTTGGTACTCGTTATCCAGCAGCAGACCACATAAGCTAGCCTGTATTGGCCTTATATTTGAGATTTCGCCTTGATTACTCCGTAAACAAGTATGTAATAACACCACTTACCGTGCATTCGTTTGGGAAAATTTCGTTGTAGGAGACTCAGTTTAAAGGCCAGTATTGAACAAAGAATTTTTTCATGGGTATAGCGATGGCTTGCCCATTCAATCGAATCTGAATCCTTGGCTGAGCACTTCCCGTTCTCGCACATGACCCATTTTCCATCAACAATAACAATCCATTTGGGAAACGGCTCCTTAGAATATCTGTAGATCAGATATTCGTAGACTCGCCAGAGTGGACGTTGGTATTATTTGCTCTCCTCACTCAAAATCAATTTACTCATCTTCCTTTTTTTACCATTCCATTACAAGTGACGGATAATGGTTGGTTAATTTCCCCATAATGCCTTGCTCACTTCACAATGGGTCCGATTCAACCTGCTCTTTTCGATCGCCTTTGTGAAGGTTGGATTAGCGCCACCCTTATGAAGTATTTTCGAGGGTCTCATCTCCACTTGTATTTAACAAGAACCCATGAGCCTCCGGCATTTTGAAGAGGATATCCAACGCAAACGCAATATTGATGGTATGGTCGCGTCCTCTACAGATCATAGGGATTTTAATTCATAAGGCAGAAACCCACAAATTCACTGACTGCACATAACATTAGTTTATACCTGAAGCAGAGCAGCGCTGCGACACAGATCCGAGCCAAATGTGAGATTGGTAGCAGATTATGTCACAGGTTACCAGCATACATGAAAACCATATCGGGATATCGCAGGCAAAGGGAGAAAAACAATGTTAAACGGTGAACTACGAGCAACTGCCTCGGAATTTTTCCACGCATCTAATATAAACGAGCCTCATGATGAAGGCACTCGATCACTTGCGGCCTCTCTCCCCCACGTCTGCTCTCTAGTGAATTTTGCTGCAATACCAGGGCTTATATAGGGGAATTAGAAGGTGATATGTCAGGATGTGCTATATTGTGCAGGAGAAAAACTTTCGAAAGGCTACAGTATTCGATTTGAGAGGCTGTATGTACTTTTGCGCCAAACATGTTACCACCCCAAGTTTACCCATAATTAGCAACGTCATTAGCGGGCTCACCATGGGTGATCTCAATGATGCATGCTGGTCCTGAAATCAGGTAATGACCCCATCGGAACAACCAGTTTCGTTAGAGTGTCAGCCTTTTCCACTGCATCGAATTGGATCATTCCACAAGTGGGATTCTTTAAGTTCTTTGAAAGGCTGCAAATTATGTATGTCTAAAAATAACGGCCTATCTTGGAAATAAGAATGTAACAGTGTGTTGGGCTGGGATAGCATTGATGAATGCATAACCTAACGACACGGAACGACTTAGCAATCTGTGGGTAGATATCATTATTCAAATGCACACTGTGTAAAAAGGCATGGTCTCTCAAGCATTTTTTACGTGTTCTATTCGCAACCTATCTTCAAATTTTGTAAGGTACACGTTTTATTATTTGGAAAGCACTGATTCTGGGTGTTTTAGATTAGTTTCGAACATATTTTGAAAAAAGAACTACAACAAAGAACTTGTACTGAAATTACTTTCTAACATGGCTGGTTGAGGAGCGACGCCCTACAACTAGTTATCACACAACCAGACAAGATTTATGCGGAAATTCATGTTCTTCCAAGCAAATTTCAGATGTGTTAGAAATGGTCTGTGAACGTGAGATTTTGCAGGGTACACGTATTACCATCTGGAAAACGCTGCACGATGGACAACGATTGCTCCATTTTCCCCGGAACCCAATGCTTCGACGGTTTCTGCGTCTCAAAAGGAAAACAATGCACAACAGATGCAGATTGTCCTCCTTATCCTCAGTCGCAGTGCATTCATTCGCTGTGCCTCAAGATAAGGGAAAGCTGTTTCGAGGATAGCGATTGTCCATTCCACACAAGATGTTTGAAGTCTCAGTGCGTGAGACTGCAAGGTCAGTGCAGCACAAATGTGGATTGTCCGCTATCGCCGTATACTGAATGCCACAACTCTCTCTGCACTCCTCGCCCGTGCAGAAGCAACTCCGACTGTCTAACTTCTCCACCAATGCAGTGTGTTCAGAATTCGTGCAGAGAGCTGTTCGAATCCTGCAGAGCAGATGCGGACTGTCCGCCGAAGGGAGACACTTTCTGCATAAGATCCCGCTGCGTCGTACTCCTGCAGTCATGTGCCCACAATAAGGAGTGTCCTTACTATCCTCACACTTTATGCATGGATTCGAAGTGTATCAAAGCAGCCATTTGCAGTAACGACTACGATTGCGGCCAGTTCCCGGGAACATTCTGCCTCCAATCACAGTGCAGAGCACCTGGACACTGCCGAGTTGATTCGGATTGTGGAGCTGATCCTTTCTTCAACTGCATCAGGAACAAGTGCATCAAAATCGGACAGCCTTGCAGAATTGATGTAGACTGCCTATACAACCCTGAGGTGATGTGCTTGGATAGCAAATGCGCGAAAGTTGGTCAAGCTTGCAGTTCGGACTCGATGTGCCCAAATTATCCACTTACTTATTGCATGCACTCAAAATGCATAAAAATCCCAACATGCATCGCAGATGAAGATTGTGGAAATTTTCCACAGACCTCTTGTATCAATATGAGGTGCGAAAAACTTGGTCAGACATGTCGAGTGGATTCTGACTGTCCTTTCAGACCATCCACAGAATGTGTCAACAGACAGTGTGCGAAACTTGGGCAGAGTTGTCAGCTTGACAGGGATTGTCCGCTTCATCCTCACACCATGTGCATCGACTCCAAGTGTGTTGGGGCTACATATTCTTGTAGAGCAGACCGGGACTGCCCACTTTACCCAAAAACGGTCTGTGTGAACGACCAATGCATGAAACTTGGGCAACGATGCAGAGAAGATTCTGAGTGCCCACACCATCCTCAAACTTGGTGTGTAGATTCTCAGTGCACCAAGCTTGGTCAGTCATGCGGACAAGATCAGGATTGTCCTTCCTATCCTCATTCAGTATGTGTTGATTCACGTTGCATCAAAGTTGGCCAGAAGTGCGCGGTCGATACTGACTGCAAATATTATCCCAAAATAATGTGTTTGGAATCAAAATGTGTGAAACTCAGTCAAAGCTGCTCGAGGGATGAAGACTGTCCGCACAGGCCTCATACGATTTGCCTTAAATCTTGGTGTGAAAGGGTTGGCCAAGCCTGCAGTAGAGATCGAGACTGCGCAAACTATCCAGACCTACAGTGTGTGAACGGTGGATGCCAGCGAATTTCCGGGAAATGCAGAAGGGATTCTGACTGTCCATATCAGCCCCACACGGGCTGTGTGAATTCCGAATGCGTCAAGGTAGGACAAAACTGCAGAAGTGATGAAGACTGTCCATCTTATCCATACATGGAGTGTATGAACAACAAGTGCGCAGCGGTACCCGGATCTTGTCGAACCGACCTCGATTGTTCGCAGTATCCTCCTAGAGAGTGTATACGCAATTTGTGTTTGAAGCGTCGGACGTGTAGGGTTAACGATGACTGCCCTTTCTCTCCCGAGAATCGCTGTCTGAACACGCACTGTACCAAGCTAGGCAAAAGTTGCAGAAAAGACAGAGAGTGCAAGAATGAGGGAGGCCGCTCCTGTGTCAACCACGTATGCATTAGGCTTGATCTTCCATGTACCTCCGATAGTGACTGTCCCTATTATCCAAAAACGGTGTGTAAACGCACCCGTTGTGTCAAAGAGCCGAAGACAACCACGACTTCCCAAACCCGTTCAACTCGGCACCCTACCACGGTACATACTGAGAGAACACGACCTCCTACCACAACAACTACCACAACAACTACAACAACTACAACGGCTCGTCGTTCACCTGAAACATACCCCGACACTACTACGCCTCGTGAGTTTGCATCAGTATCATTGCGTCTTCATGATGTTTTCTGGATGGTTTAGTCAAAAATGATTTGAAAAAAAAAATCCCGCATTGGGCACTATGGGTTCTGCTCGACTCACCTGTATCTGATCTTCTAGGATGCATCGGAACGGCACAGTAGTATTAAATGTGGTGGCGTTAAGAGACATCACCGGTTCAAGGAGTACTCCCTAGAAATTTGTTTTAAGGGCACTGTCCTCCAAGGTATGATGAAACATCAAAGGAACCAGTAAGATCAAAATTCCTCAACCTCATTAACAAGTGCAGGTATTGTATCCATAAAATTCATTGTCTCATGTTATCAGCATTTGATGCGTATAAATTAATAATATCCATCAGTTCTAAAAATTTTCAGGTCCGATGTAGCTCTAGGTAAAGTGAGGATGGGAAATGGGAAAATGACTCGGGTAGCTCCACGTATGAAACGGCTGGTTAGTTGACGTGAAAAAGTGAAGGGAACTGAAGCGTATCGCTGTCCATTGCGTTTGGCCACTTCTACGTTTTCTACTTTTTAGATCAGATTATTTAGAAATACTCCTGCAAATCGGAAGAGTCCGCACATGCAGCAGCCTCTCGCTGCTCTGACACAGATAGTGACACACCACATGTCCTCGAACTTCGGAAAAAAATCCACGACTCGAATATCGACCACGTAGCTGCAGCAGAACAGGTTTGTACACCTACTCCTATGTTACAAACAGAGTCCCTAGAACTGATCACCTCGCGGGCTAGATACTGGACAGTGACGCGACCGCGCCGCTCACTGTTCCTGTTATTCAGCGACGACAGCTGATCCAGTGTTTTTTCCTCGTACTATTCGATGGTTTTGCGACAGAAAAAGCACTAAGCAAAAAGCATAGCTAAGACCCAAAATTGTGGCTTCGCATTAGTAGATTCTGAAGTCCGCAATGTTCTCAGCTCTATCGGCGTTCATTGTAGAATTATCAACGAAAAGGAGGAATTGTTGTAAAAATTCCACCGCAACAGTCAAATAGACTGCGAGATCGGGGAACTAATGCGTGCACTCTGCTATAGGCTATTATGAGCTGGTTCAATGAGATCAAAACTGGATATATGCCACAAAAGTCAGGACAACAGAATTTGCATCTGCCGTTAAACAATCTCCCAAACTTTGGAAAGGTGTGCGGATTTTCCCTAAATTCAAACGTATAATTTGTTGTTGATTATTTCAAGTACTTCAGATGATGTGGGAAAGTCTTTCGTACGTTGGATGTGCCGTTGTCCGATGCACATCGTTTACGAATGTGGTTTGTCATTTTGGACCTATGTAAGCGTATAGTGTCTTGTTCACAAACAAGGCCGACCTTCAGCTATATTAAGGAAATGGCATTTCAGACATGAAGGCGTTGGTAAATGGGGAAGTCAAATCTACTTTATGGGGGGTCGCATCTGTGGACAGTGTAGAAGTCCGTGTGTGGATGGACTCTGTAGCTAAAGAAGGAAGCCATTTGCAATCGCAACAGTTTTCGCAAACATTCTTGAATGAATGGTGCTCACCAATTGTGTTTCACGACAAGATGTGTGCATGCCACATCGAT
Source organism: Ancylostoma ceylanicum (assembly GCA_000688135.1). NCBI lineage: Eukaryota > Metazoa > Nematoda > Chromadorea > Rhabditida > Ancylostomatidae > Ancylostoma > Ancylostoma ceylanicum. The sequence goes on along the minus strand of JARK01001352.1, from coordinate 1,898,811 downwards.
TACTTTGCTCAGATTACAATGCACATTTCCTAAAGTTTAAGGGGAAATCAGACGCTGAAACAGGAAATGAAGAAGTGGTATCAAAGCGCAAACTCAGTAACTGCTAAATTTGTGCAATATAACAGAATTTAGTGTTAATATGAACGCCTCATGATTCAATGACAGCCGAAAGAAAATCATTTTATCTGTTTTCATTCCCAGTTTTATTCTGGATAACGATGAGAAGTACCATCTAATCTCGACGTCAATTTCTTTAGATTCTCACATGAAACAAATTTCCAGGAGCTGCTGATTACAATGGTGTACCTAAATCTGTGAGGAACTGCCCGTTTCCTAGCCCCGATTCCTTGACAGCGTGTGGGAGGAGCCAAGACGGGAGGAGAGAATTGTGAATTCCTCACCTTCCAATCCCAAGAGATTCTCGCCATCCAATTCCTATTAGACTGTCCCAGAAATAATGGCTGCAACCAAGAACATTTGAAACTTCGTAACCCCGCCAATTCAGGTGCTAGGTAGACAATTCCTGAGCGATCAGAAAGCACAAGGCGTGCGCGATTGACATTCTAGGACCGCCTCGTCATTCTTTCGTTTCTATGATTTTTACAGTTATGAACCTTGCGAAGCTCAGCTTTGAAGCGGCCATTATTCATGGGACAACCTAACATTATAGTTGGATAGGAAGCGCGTCCATGTGTGACCAGCGAAGGGTCCCGTGTCTCCATCCGATGGCCCCGTGCCCGAGTTTCCCTAATGTTGGAGCTGCAAAGCCGGGTTTTGGCAGTTCTTCACGGAATCATGCACACCACTCTGATCAAGTGATGCTGGTGATTCTTCTCATATGAGAATCTCGGAAATATTCATTGTGTGGGACAGCTTTCCTTGATTCCAGCAACTGGTGTGCTTTGTCACGAGGAAAGAAAAGGGTGGTGAATGTTCACCTAGCGTATTGCTATTGCTATGGCCCTTGTGAGTTCTTATAAGAAAAGTTATCTCCTCGAAACGATCACGAGCCCGCTCAGAATTCATTTCCCACACGGAGCCTTCTGTAAAAAGAATAGTTATAAAATCGGAGTTTCCTTCACATTGTTTACCACCCTCGGAAAAATTAGTGCGACCTAATCACGTTCTGGCATCTTGTTGGATGATGTGAGGCATTTGTTGAAGATCAATTGTGTGTTCCTGAGGCTTTCTGCCATGGCTGCGGCTATTCACTCAAAACGTATATAGGCATGACTACCCACACTCCGCTAATTAATTTCCGCAATACATATAAAAGATACTTGTGCTCACAGGGACGAAAGCTCTGATCCCTCAAAATTAACAGCCTCCACTGCATTCATTGCCTCAAATCAGCAATGATCTCAGCATTACATACCAACTTTTTATCGGAATTGAAACCTGTGATTGAAAGCTCGATTTTCATAAGAATTCTTGTTGAAGTCAATCCGCAGAATTTGAATTGTGGGCAGATTATTATCGTTTTGGGTAGTAAACGTTTCCTATAGGGAAGCACGAGCGCAATAGCGATAGCAGTACCCGAGGTGGGTGTTTACCACCCTCTTCCTCCTGGTGAGAAATTGCATTGCTCAGAACCCTAAAAACAACTTGTCGACGGGAATTTGGCAAACAAATATCTGATCCGATCCGAAACTTGCTCTCCTCTAAGCTTGTCGGATAACTTGCTTTTGCCTTTTCTTGTCGGACATCTTGTTTTTGGATGTGACTAGTTAAAAGCTTGTCTGCAAGTTGTTCTGGGCGAAGCTAGGTGCAAAAGTTGTTTTGGGGTTCTGAATGGTTACTGGAACAATAGACCACCGTCCCACCCGCCTTCTGGGAAATGCATTACTCAGAAGCCTCTTCCTCCCGCTTTGGCCCCTCCCACAGGGAATTGAGCTCTGAACGGGTTTTTTCGACAGTTTCAAAGATATTATACGTGTAACTTTATCATCAGCAGCTTCTTGAGATTCTTTTCATGTGAAAACTCCAAAACTACGATATTGGGTGGTGCTCTTAGGAGTTATCTGGGAAGAAATTGTGCACAAGAGCTCATGTGCGCAAAAGCTGTGTGTGCACAAATACTCACTAACGTGTCCTCTGGCCAGCATTAAATCAGAATCAACTAAACTCTAGCAAATGTGCATTGTACTCTGACACAGTTTGATGAAACTGACCTCGGCTTTAGTGAAGAAACAGGGCCGGTATTATCCCAAATAAGGATAGAATGGCGACTAATCAATGACCACACAACGCACTATAGATCCAGATATGGATGATTCTGCGCTTCCTTCGCAGTGCAAGTTGACGTCGTTCCAGGATTCCTACTGTCGCCGTGAGTAGTTTCTCTATTAGCGCCGGTTAAGATCATACACGGACACTTGCCATCCGCGCGCATTGCGTCAGGCCGTTTTCCTTGTTTGAACTTGATGACAAAGAGCCAAATATGGTTCAGAAGGTGCCCCAGTTCACTTTACTATCTTACTCATCATCTCAGATCAAAGCTGGGTTGTCGGTTATGGGTCAGAGTTTTTAGTAAAAGCTGTTTTCTATACCCTATGCTTCCATACCTGACGAACGCAGGTGGTAGGAGTCCGATAACCCGGGACAGAAGCATGTGCCCGTTTAGGCCGGTGTCGTATATAATATTCTGCCCGTATAAAATTCTGCCCACTATGCGTAACTTTCCACACAGGACACACCATGCACGCTTGCAAAACCCTAGCTAATCGTGGGAGTTTTCCACAAACAAGTAAGTATTCAAGTGAAACTTCACCAATGGGTGCAGCGCTTTATCATTTTCCTCAAATCACTCTTAATCCTCGTCGTCAATAATGCCATTTTTTAATTTTTTTCCAAAAGAATGATGGAGCTGATTTGAATATTTTTCGCTTCTTTTTTTTTTTT
>JARK01001352.1:1845310-1895757 GCA_000688135.1 Ancylostoma ceylanicum | reverse complement strand
TTTTTTTTTTTTTTTTTTTTTTTGGGGGGGGGGGGGGGGCTGCAACTCAGTTACGCACTTATGTATGTTACGTACGGTCGTCAGTAGGTGGAGTTTTCCATGCGTGGTGCTTCGTCGGCGGGAGTTTCACGTGCCAGGCAGAACCTTACGCGTGAATATTCTTGAATATTCTGCCGGGCAGAGTATTATACGGGCAGAATATTATATACCGCACCGGCACCGGTGTCCAAAATTTTCTGAGTAGGACCTAGAGGGCGTGAGTTCGCTGAGGCGGCAGAAGGCTACTGCTGACAGGTTCAAGAGCTTTCCAGGACAGCATAGGTAAGAGGATGGTGCTTCATCAATCTCCCTGAAACATTCATAATTTTCTTGTATTCAGAGTGTGGTTTGCGATCAAAGTGAGCACCAGTAAACGTTTGGAAGTGCGGGATGAGCCGGACGGCGAGACTGACTAACTAATGCAGCCATCACTGACGCCTCATATCACTGATCTGCGGTAGTTTTTGTCGGAGTGCTGGCAACTGGATGAACCTCGCTCATTTTCATTGAAAAGGACATCGAGATCGATAAGAGCGTATACTTGAACTGAATGAAGAATAGTCTGCTAGGGGAATCGGCTACTGGGTTCTGCAACAAAACCGAGAACCTGCCCATCGCACCAATCAACCCGAATGGGTGCCTTGGTAACTTGTAAGTTATCACATGCACTTACGAATGGCCAGCCAATTCGCCTGACCTGCATGTTGTGGACTGGGTCGCTGGAAAGTTTCTCTATGCCTTTGAAAGCAACGTCTTGCCTCTTCTATTCACCTCACATCCAAGGTAACCGGATATTTGTTTTATCTTCGTTTACTTTCTGACTCAGGGAAAGTGAGCTCACATTTTGCATCGAGACATTCTTTTGGACTGTAACCACAGTGCAGTATCGTTGCAGCTGAAATTATCGCTGCAAATCGTCAACGATGGAAGCGTGTGTTTCAGGCAATCCGTACTCCAGTGGCACCTACAGCAACATTGAGAGGCTCCTCCAGACGCCAGCTATGGGATAGATAAGTAAGTAACCACAATCGACCCAACAAAGAAAATCAACAAGATTGAACAGCGATTTTTAACTAATGCAACTGTTCGGGAAGGCACGTTTCAGTTGCTTCCGCAATGGAATTTGTACAATTTGGCAGTTCAGTTTTGCTTGAGACATAAGGAAGCGGCTTTTTTCAGTCGTCACACGTTTTTATGACAGCTTTTACTGGATGACTACGGCCATTATCGTAAATGTGCCATGAATAACCAAATAGACGTCATAATTTCAGATATGACGTTCCGCTACTGTTATAATTCATATTTGTGGTTCCGTGTGCAACCTTTTGGCTCTCTTGGATTTGGTTGTGATGTGGAATGTGCATCACACAGTTCACGTTGGACCCAACTAGAATTCAGCTACTCTGCGAGTCAGACAGCGTTTGACCTTTTCACGCTTTGGACTAGAGGCTTTCGCTCCTCTCCTCATTTTGGCAGATCTTGCAAATAACAGAATCTTTCCAATTCTTCGTTCTAACAATTACACTTGCCGAGGTTTCCCACTTCAAGTCAAAGTGGCTAACTTAGTGTGAAAACACCACTGACGTATTACAATCGGAGAGCGATTGCAAAGACTTTTGAATTACTCGACTACCGTCGTGGTCAGGGTTGTGTGTTAATGACGTAACGATTCAGCGCTTTAACGCGTAACGGCCATTTTTTTGCCTAACATAACCAATTAACGGAAACCCCCAAAAATTCCTTGAAGTTCAATTCGTTAGTGGACCAAATAGTGGGGGCTTTTCTCGTCCTCATTTCTATCTGTCCGACCTTCTCGTGCTAAAGAGCAAATTAGTCATATATTCACGACGATTGTGAAACATGATCTGTACTGAGGCATCTACAGGACAATGTGATTTCATGAGCATCTGAATGCGTATGGTTTACCTGAATTCCCGTCATGCAATGCATATCCAAAATCATATCCACGCGTTATGTCTTTTTTCTTTCTTCCTCTCTTATCCATCTGGAGTAGGATAGGACATGTCAATAACGATGGTTGTCGATTCGCTACTGGTAAAAAGTGTCCTGCGGACTAAATATTATGCGGAGATTCCTCGCACAAGGCATTGCCCGAAGCTCCGTTCCAAACTTGAGCAGATTTCATGAGAATTCAGCAAAGAGCCACTCTTTCATGCTACCCGTGTATTTCCAGTCTAAAAGTGTTTACGTTCGAGATGTCTTGGAAGTTTTGGAAACATTCATTTACACGGTATGTAATGACTACCACGTAATTCGCTCCAATACTCCTTTTCTAACGTTTGAGAATCTTATGTAGGCAACGTGCACGTTCGTGAACAGCAACTGTTTTTGTGTCTCAAGCATGCAATTCAGGGCTTGTGTGCACAACAACAGCGACTCCTCTTCTCTTGACCATGCATCTGGTAAGACATACAGATTTGGAGATTTACAGACAAGGAATTAAGTCTTCAATATTGACCCGGAGGGAAAGTGTTCTCCTGCTTTCAATGAGACTGGGCTTCATTGCAGGTTTCTTATTTGGGTATTGCTTTTCTACACGTCTGCTATGGAGGTTGGTTTCTACGATGAAAGTTAGAACTAACTCTAGCTTTTGCCCAAAGAGTTTTTTTGCTACAACAATGCGTATTCTTTTAAGATTACAAGATTTTCGAAACCGGTCAGATAATGGTTCCAGATGATGTGAGTTAGAACAGATTTAGAATGAAAAATGCAGGTAAATTGAGTGATTCTTCAAAAACTGTTCAATCTAAAACGTGGCCCCTGGCCTGTCCTATGTGGCTTTGGGTAGGAAAAAAGCGAATCGACGTGATTCTTTTCAATACCTCTTTCCAACTGCCAACACCATTTTTCATCTCTAACTCCTCGACTGCTGATGGAAGCACAATATGGTACTAACTTCATATGTAAGGGTAACTGTCGGCAGAAATACCAGATGCTTTTCGTAAGGCTTCACATGTGCGGATCTGCAAACACGGAGAAAAATTCGAAGTTCTTTTTGTTTCTGACATTTTTCTCATTTTTCCACGGGATTTATTCGAGCACTACTTCCAGCCGATGATCCACTACAACATCACCTTCAAGGAGTATGTGATCGGAATGTGAGTGCCTACAATACATATTTTCTTTGTACTGCAAAAAATTTCTGAGGCGATGTTTTTTTTCCTAGTCGGGGGATGTCCGTTTTTACGGATGTCGGTGTCTGGATAAGCCCGGAATTTCTCAGCCATAATTATGTATTTTTAGATAGCTTACTGGAGTCTTCCTGTTTATGAAAGTGAAAGGAGTGTATTCTATTAAGTATGCCTAGCACCTATTTAGTACATAATTTACACTGTATTAGCAGTATTTCTTACTATCATCAAGTGGCGGTTGCAGAAAGTGGGCGTAAGGGGGGGGGCGTAGGAAAAAGTTGGGGTCTCCGCCGTTTTGGGGACCAAGACGGAAAATAAAACTAATAAAAATATTAATTTTATTAATAAATAACAAATAATCAATACTTGAATGATAATAATAAAAATAAACGAAAATAAACTGATACAAGATTCTTATGTGTATTGTTAAGTAAGTTCAAAAATTTGGCCACTTATTCTCGGGGAGGGGGGATAGGGTTCCGCTGTCAATGCAGTATAAGAGCGCAATATCTCAGACAATAGCTTTCTGCCACGACTACCTTTTTCTGAAATGACTTTTCCGCAGCATAGGCAAAAAGGTGGAAGACACATAACACTACCTGCCTGGTGATACAACGATATCTGAAGCTATCGAGTTAGCATGAAGTTTGGAACCATGCATTTGCTAGCGACACCGCGTTTGCACTTCTGAGCTGACGAAAAGGTTATTTTGTTGCAATAAAGAAGATTCCTCTCTCTCTCAAGAGCAGTAAAGTTCCTCACTCAAATTGTTCTTAACATGCGATGCTCAGCGTCCCTTTGTCAATCAATTTACATGATGAAAATTTTTGACGGATCTGATTTCTCGCATCATCTGAGTCATATTTTCTACTGTTGGAACCGTGGTATGAGAAAGATGAGCAAGACAACCAAGTGATCGTCGCGATCTTAAGATAATTTTACTCATCGAAAGAGTTCCTCATTCAGTTCCTACAGAATAGGAAAGAACTGCGTTCCCTATGTAGCCGGCACCGAACTGCAGGGTGCGGAAACCCTGTGAACCCGCCTTGCCTCCTCCATCTTGCTCGAGATTGCAGGGTTTCGCACCGTGTACTCGCCAGCTAGCAATACTTGAAACGCAGTTTCCATTCTGAAAGAAGTATCTCGTGGGATGACACTTTCAATAAGTAAAATTATCCTCAGAAAGTGCGCTTTCGGTAGTGAATTAATCGAAAGGAGGCTAGGCCTCCCCCCCCCCCCCTCCCCCGACTCCGCACCGTAGCTCCTCCAAAGTAGGGTATCGAAAAGCATGTAAGGGGCTCAATAGCTGATAGCTGCTCAGGGTAGATTCTCCATATCCAAATAACGAAACATTGATTTCGACGACAGCGTCAGCACTGGTCGACTGCGTTAGGTAGGCTGGGATTTTCTTGCTAAAGAATGATTTTTCATATACCTCTACTATTATACAATGCGTAAACGGGGGTAACCAGTAGAAAATCAAAGACCTCGTGCGTAATTTCCACTCAGACGCTGAACAACTAGAGAGATAATTAGATTTCCGGAGGGTTGGATGGGAGGTATTTTATTGCCCTTATATTCTCTGGACGACGAGAAAAACTCCAAGCAGAGGCCTGAAATTTGGCGGAGATTGAATGATCCATAAAAAGATTTTTAGGGAAAAATACTCGAGTGGCTTCAAATATTCAGTCAAATATTGAGCAATGAGAAACTACAAAATTCAAAAAAAAAAAAAAACGGGAAAACTCAGTTGACAAGCAATAGTAATTGACAAAAGAAATGAGGGTAACTGTATAAAGTAGCACTCATATAGCACTTCCATGGGTACCGTTAATTGAGTAGTTATTCATCACTCTTTAGGGCATACATCTTGCCGTCGAATAAGCCATGTGCCACGGATGAGTCATGTTCAATATTTCCTGGAACTCGCTGCGTGGATAGGTACTGCACTACACCTGGATATCCGTGTACAAGCGATAGGGACTGTCCTGTGAAGCATCATTCGTACTGCATACACTCACAATGTATTAGTTTTGGACAAAGGTGCACAGAAGATGAGCAGTGCCCTTTCTACCCAACAATAAACTGTTTGAATTCAATCTGCATCAAACCGAAGCAATGCGAAACCAACAGGGACTGCATTGGATACGATGGAGCAGAATGCATTGGCTTTAAGTGCGTAAAGCCAACAAGGTCATGTCGACTGCATTCGGATTGTTTCTTCAAACCACATACTTACTGTATAGAGTATACATGTAGATGGCTATATCAATCTTGCACTGTGAATGAGGATTGTCCTTACATAGGCTACACCCGCTGCTCAAATTCTCGTTGTGTTATCATCACTGAGGCTCCTGCAAATCCTGGATCTTGCGAAGCAAACAAGGATTGCCCTTCCGAGAATATCTGCTTGAATTCGAAATGCGTGAAGAAGGGCGCTTGCACGAGCGATGCTGACTGTCGCCAGTACCCTGAGCCATACTGTATCGCCAACCAGTGTCAGCGATTGGGGCAATGTCGTGTTGATTCTGATTGCCCCTTCGATCCACTAATCTTTTGCCTTGGTTATCGTTGCATCAAGCTGGGACAAGTCTGCCGTGCTGATAGTGATTGTTCCCATCCAGGAGTGAGTTGCATCAGCTCAAAATGTGTTAAACTCGGTCAGCAGTGTCTGGTTGATTCAGACTGTCCATATACGCCATGGACATTTTGTATCAATTCTATGTGTGCAAAGGTGCTCAGTTGCAAATCTGACTCTGATTGTGGGTTATATCATCAGACGTTTTGTATCAAATCGCATTGTCGGAAGCTTGGACAGTCTTGTGCAACTGATGGAGAATGTCCCCATCATCCTTTGACCGCCTGCATCGACGTACAATGCGTAAAGATCCATCAGGCTTGTAACGTAGATTCCGATTGTCCTCATTTTCCACGAACGTCATGTGTCGAGAATCAGTGCGAGAAACTGAGTCTAGACTGCAAGAGTGATGCTGACTGTTCTCTCATACCGCACACTTTCTGCGAGGATTCAAGATGTCAGCCTGTAAGTGCACCTTCCGATCGTTTATGAAGTGTTTTGATTATCTAACTTTTTCAGAGAGGCAGTGGAGGCACGTTCATCAACATAACCAACATCAATATCGGAGAGTAAGTCATATCTGATTTTCTAAAGTCTATAGTTGGGGCCAAAACTACGGTAACAACACCCGTTTTACCCTCAAAAGAAAGGCTGCCCTGAAGGTAAACGTATTTGAAATGCTCTTTCGCAATGTTTTACCACAACACTGCTTCGGCCCAGAAGTAACGTTTGCTTCAGGACTGGGCTAGAAATATATTTTGGGTCCCATTGGTTTCACCGAGCAGCACCCAGTTGTTTCGATCTGAGTCAGTCACATTAATAGGTTTTTGTGATATTCGAAGCCTGGTCTTGTCCACAAACTCCGCGGATTTCGGATTTATTGGGGAAGGTCTTCAAAAAATAATTTGAACCGCAAGCACTTGTGCGTCGCCGGTTGCGACTTCACTTGGTGTCTTGGAAACTGTCTCAAACCTGCTGCAGGGCATCTTGGGGGAATGGTTGCCTTTTGTTAGTTGTGAGACAGCAAACATAAATCCGCATTTTTTTTAATACACATTTTCTTTTTCTTGGTGCACTTCTCCCAGTCACCTTATTTTTGGCCCAACCTGTATTTGTATGTAGTAGTTGTGTATGGGCTTGAAAACCGTTTTAGAGCCAGCAACCGCAAAAAACCTCGACTCGGAGCTCTGTGCGGGTGGAGAAGTACAGATTCACCGCAGCATAAATGTGAAACAAACACAAATATTGATCGCTCACCTGTAAAGAAACTGCAACTCCCGTCGCAAACACGCCCGAGGCGCAGACGAGTGCTTCGATGTAGGTTGTGTTCGTCTCGCCTGTGAATTGTACACGTTTGATACTAGAAAACACGCACCACAATGTCTTTAGCTGGCGCGTCGAGCCGGCGAAAACTCGGACAGGCGCGAACACGGCCAGGCGTGTTCTCGACGACAGTTCGAGTTTTCCTGGAAGTGAGGCATAATTGTTTGTGTTCGTCCCACATTTATGATGTGCTGAATCTGTATAGTAGTGGTCATCCTGACTCAGTGCTGTTCCTTTGCGATCATATCACTAATATCACCACGCATCACCAACGCGAGCTCATGCATTGGCGAGAGCGTAGCGGTGTAAGCTTTGAATGGTTAAGGCATTTCATTACATATTTCATTCAATTTCATTATTAGAGTCCTTCGTTTGAATTTAGAGCTTATTTTCGAACATACTCTGAAAAAGGACTGAATTAAAACAGAATCCACTTCCAATATGGGTAATTAAGAAGCGACGCGCCACAACTAGTTCTCACACAACAAGACCAGACTTATGTAGAAAATCATGTTCTTTAAAGCAAATTTTAGATGTGGTGAGAGCGGTCTGTCAACGTGAAATTTTGCAGGGTACACGTCTTACCATCTGGAAAACGCTGCACGATGAACAGCGATTGTTCCATTTTCCCCGGAACCCAATGCTTTGACGGTTTCTGCGTATCAAAAGGAAAACAATGCACAACAGATGCAGATTGTCCTCCTTATCCTCAGTCGCAGTGCATTCATTCGCTGTGCCTCAAGATAAGGGAAAGCTGTTTTGAGGACAGCGATTGTCCATTCCACACAAGATGTTTAAAGTCTCAGTGCGTGAGATTGCAAGGTCAGTGCAGCACAAATGTGGATTGTCCGCTATCGCCGTATACTGAATGCCACAACTCTCTCTGCACTCCTCGTCCGTGCAGAAGTAACTTCGACTGTCTAACGTCTCCGCCAATGCAGTGTGTTCAGAATTTGTGCAGAGAGCTTTTCGAATCTTGCAGAGCAGATGCGGACTGTCCGCCGAACGGAGACACTTCCTGCATCAGATCCCGCTGCGTCGTACTCCTGCAGTCGTGTGCCCACAATAAGGAGTGTCCTTACTATCCTCACACTTTGTGCATGAACTCGAAGTGTATCAAAGCAGCCATTTGCAGTAACGACTATGACTGCCGCCAGTTCCCGGGAACATTCTGCCTCCAGTCACAGTGCAGAGAACCTGGACACTGCCGAGTTGATTCGGATTGTGGAGCTTATCATTCGTTCAACTGTATCAGGAACAGATGTATCAAAATTGGACAGCCATGCAGAGTTGATGTAGACTGCTTATACAACCCTGAGGTGATGTGCTTGGATAGCAAATGCACGAGAGTTGGTCAAGCTTGCAGTTCGGACTTTATGTGCCCAAATTATCCACTTACGTACTGCATTCACTCAAAATGCATAAAAATCCCGGCATGCATAGCAGATGAAGATTGTGGAAATTTCCCACAGACCTCTTGTATCAATATGAAATGCGAAAAACTTGGTCAGACATGTCGAGTGGATTCTGATTGTCCTTTCAGACCATCTACAGGCTGTGTCAACAGACAGTGTGCAAAACTTGGACAACGTTGTCAGTTTGATAGGGATTGTCCGCTTCACCCTTACACCATGTGCATCGACTCCAAGTGTGTTGGGGCTACATATTCTTGTAGAGCAGACCGGGACTGCCCATATTACCCGAAAACGGTTTGTGTGAACGACCAATGCATGAAACTTGGGCAACGATGCAGAGAAGATTCTGAGTGCCCACACCATCCTCAAACTTGGTGTGTAGATTCTCAGTGCACCAAGCTTGGTCAGTCATGCGGACAAGATCAGGATTGTCCTTCCTATCCTCATTCAGTATGTGTTGATTCACGCTGCATCAAAGTTGGCCAGAAGTGCGCGGTCGATACTGACTGCAAATATTATCCCAAAATAGTTTGCTTGGAATCAAAATGTGTGAAACTCAGTCAAAGCTGCTTGAGAGACGAAGACTGTCCGCACAGANATGCACAACAGATGCAGATTGTCCTCCTTATCCTCAGTCGCAGTGCATTCATTCGCTGTGCCTCAAGATAAGGGAAAGCTGTTTTGAGGACAGCGATTGTCCATTCCACACAAGATGTTTAAAGTCTCAGTGCGTGAGATTGCAAGGTCAGTGCAGCACAAATGTGGATTGTCCGCTATCGCCGTATACTGAATGCCACAACTCTCTCTGCACTCCTCGTCCGTGCAGAAGTAACTTCGACTGTCTAACGTCTCCGCCAATGCAGTGTGTTCAGAATTTGTGCAGAGAGCTTTTCGAATCTTGCAGAGCAGATGCGGACTGTCCGCCGAACGGAGACACTTCCTGCATCAGATCCCGCTGCGTCGTACTCCTGCAGTCGTGTGCCCACAATAAGGAGTGTCCTTACTATCCTCACACTTTGTGCATGAACTCGAAGTGTATCAAAGCAGCCATTTGCAGTAACGACTATGACTGCCGCCAGTTCCCGGGAACATTCTGCCTCCAGTCACAGTGCAGAGAACCTGGACACTGCCGAGTTGATTCGGATTGTGGAGCTTATCATTCGTTCAACTGTATCAGGAACAGATGTATCAAAATTGGACAGCCATGCAGAGTTGATGTAGACTGCTTATACAACCCTGAGGTGATGTGCTTGGATAGCAAATGCACGAGAGTTGGTCAAGCTTGCAGTTCGGACTTTATGTGCCCAAATTATCCACTTACGTACTGCATTCACTCAAAATGCATAAAAATCCCGGCATGCATAGCAGATGAAGATTGTGGAAATTTCCCACAGACCTCTTGTATCAATATGAAATGCGAAAAACTTGGTCAGACATGTCGAGTGGATTCTGATTGTCCTTTCAGACCATCTACAGGCTGTGTCAACAGACAGTGTGCAAAACTTGGACAACGTTGTCAGTTTGATAGGGATTGTCCGCTTCACCCTTACACCATGTGCATCGACTCCAAGTGTGTTGGGGCTACATATTCTTGTAGAGCAGACCGGGACTGCCCATATTACCCGAAAACGGTCTGTGTGAACGACCAATGCATGAAACTTGGGCAACGATGCAGAGAAGATTCTGAGTGCCCACACCATCCTCAAACTTGGTGTGTAGATTCTCAGTGCACCAAGCTTGGTCAGTCATGCGGACAAGATCAGGATTGTCCTTCCTATCCTCATTCAGTATGTGTTGATTCACGCTGCATCAAAGTTGGCCAGAAGTGCGCGGTCGATACTGACTGCAAATATTATCCCAAAATAGTTTGCTTGGAATCAAAATGTGTGAAACTCAGTCAAAGCTGCTTGAGAGACGAAGACTGTCCGCACAGACCTCATACGATTTGCCTTAAATCTTGGTGTGAAAGGGTTGGCCAAGCCTGCAGTAGAGATCGAGACTGCGCAAACTATCCAGACCTACAATGTTTGAACGGTGGATGCCAGCGGATCTCCGGTAAATGCAGAAGGGATTCTGACTGTCCATACCAGCCCCACACGGGCTGCGTGAATTCTGAATGCGTGAAGGTAGGACAAAACTGCAGAAGTGATGAAGACTGTCCATCTTATCCATACATGGAGTGTATGAACAACAAGTGCGCAGCGGTACCTGGATCTTGTCGAACCGACCTCGATTGTTCGCAGTATCCTCCTAGAGAATGTATACGCTCTTTATGTTTGAAGCGCCGCTTGTGTCGGGTTAACGACGACTGTCCTTTCTCTCCCGAAAATCGTTGTCTGAACACGCACTGTAACAAACCAGGCAAAAGCTGCAGAAAAGACAGAGAGTGTAAAAACGAAGGAAATCGCTTTTGTGTGAACCATTTGTGTATTAGGCTCGATCTTCCATGTAGCTACGACGAAGACTGTCCATATTACCCAAACACAATGTGCAAGCGTACCCACTGCGTCAAGAAACCGCGAAAGAGGACGGCACCAGTTCGCTCAACTCGCCCACCTACCACTGAACGTACTTCTAGGCGTCGTCCTACTACTACGACTACCACTACTACAACAAGCGCTACATCAACAACAACAACAGTTACCACCACTACCACTACAACCACGAGATACCGTCCAACTTCAAGAACTTGGCCACGACCGCCACGACCGATAACTCCACGCCGAACTCCCCGTCCCACTTCGCCACCAACGACTTCCCGTTCAACTACGCCGCGAACGACACCCCGCCCTACTACTCTACGAACGACTCCCCGTCCTATTCCACGTGCGTTTAGTACACTTTTTTTGGCATGGGTTACTTCTCTGACTTCCTTCCTAACCTAAGGCTTAATTTCAGCACGGAGCAAATATAACTGCGCAGATAACCCAGGAATGAATGACGCCGCAAGGACACTTGTGGTTGAAAGACATAATAAGCATCGGTGCGTTTCGAGTAGCAAGTTATGTGTTGGCTATTAATTGATCCTTGACTTTTCATAACCTAGGAGCGCTTTGGCGCATGGAGAGATCAAAAATGGCAGGCAGCCAAGAAATTTCGCGACGGGTGGGAACATCAAGCAAATGGCAGTTTTTATCTTCCTTCATTACAAATTTGCTTAGACAAAAGGTATAGGGCAATTTATACTGGATGCGTGCGGCCGAGACGCGTGCGACTATGTGATGAAGAATAGGGGTTAGTCGCATCGCAGTCGCATAGGTTTACGGCATCGCGACGGCCACGCGTTCTTTAGATTGAGGATTTCATGCCGTGTTGATCGGTTTTCATGGGAAATCTTTCGCAAATGGATGCGTGCGTCTGAAGATCGCGTCTGGCATAAATTGCCCTCATCACTTCGGTTGGCATATTCAGCTCTTCATCTTATGCATTATCCGGAATGTTGGTCATACTTTTGTTATGATCCGTAGGGTCGTTGTCATTATGGTTCCTCTGATAGCCTTGAAATGTGTTATAAGAGTATAGCACTCGTGCTTTTGCGGAAACATGGCCGTCGTTGCTATGAATATGCTATACTATCTCCTCAAATTCATCGCTCACGGCATTAGTATAACTTTTCATATTTAGAGATATGACTGCAGTCTAGAAGTGCAAGCATACAACACTGCAAAGTCGTGTCCTAAGACGAGAATTGACCAGATTAAGAAGCATTCAATGGATGAGAACGCATGGAGTATTGGCGAGCCAAACGCATCTCCTGAACATGCGGTGGACAAGGTTAGTTGATTCTGTCTTCCAAGAGATCACATGAGTAAGGCTTCCGTTCCTGGGTTTATCGTCCTTACTACATACGTCATCTAATAGTTGTTTTATTGTTGTATTTGAATAATAGAAGCAGTACGTAGATTACATGATAGCCACACGTCCATAACCGAAGGTATAGTATCATCTGCAGCAGTGCTTCTACCTAAACAGGACTGAAAAAGCAAACTAGAATGGTATAAACAACCAATGAGGGCAAAACTAACCTCGAGTGATTTTGGCAGGTGTCATCCAGTGATCAACTTACACATATTTTCTATCAGATATGAGCTAAATCTTCTGTAAGGAACTTCAGTCGTGCTGAGATTCCATCAAGAGATCTCTCATGAGATAGTGGGACACCGCAGGTAACACCAAATAACGGATTTTGACCAACATGGGTGATTTTCTATAAAGGGTGACAAACGAGGTGAGCCGTTATAAGCTTAATCTTACAAGTCTACAACCTTGAAACTTTGAACTTTCCGGCCCTTCTTTGAAAGAAGTTACGGATGAGAAAAAAAAGGTCGCAATCTTTTGCTCGCTACTGTGGCTTCATTAGCCAGTGTCGTGAGTCATTTGAATACTTGCTTTGAGCAGTCTCAGTGAATTGAGACAATGTTTAAAAGCTTATGAGCCACGCTGGGAATGAAAGTGGTGAACGCAAACTAGTTCTGAAAGCTTTTTTTTTGCTTCGAAGCTTGTTTGCAAGTGGTTTTTAGGCAATCTTTGTTCGCATCTTGCTGCAGAGGCTCTGAAAAGTGCAACAAGTGGGAAATGTTGGTTTTATCCACCTAGAATCTACAGAACTTCCAATCAGCATGAAAATCACTCCGGGTGTAGAACCTATCAGACAAGGGCGTCCTTTAAATTACTCTTAAGTTCACAAAATTCCAAATTTTGTTTACCATTGAAGTCCTTTATTGCCTTTAAATTACCGAGAAAATCGGAGCCACGTATTGGTAAACGACACTTCTCGAAGATTATTTTCATTATGAACGAGAAACGAGCGTGATAACTTCATGGTAAGATTATGCACTTATGCAAGCTTCCATCCTGATGATTTCTGAGTTTGCATGGAGTGGGGATATCTACGTGATGGTCGAGTTTTCAACAATAGTCTTGTCCTAGTTGATTCCATCATCACTATCATATGGCAATTTTTGCTCGTGTTTCGGAATTTCTGCTAAGCCATTTCGGTGTCGGCTGCAGGTGACCCGAAGGTAGCTGAAATTTGTCTAGAGTTCGGATGATGAGTATGAAAATATGCGCCACTTTTCTACTTCTTATAGGTGCGTTATAATGTTTAGTAGATCTATTGAGAAAGATTAGTTATTAGTTATATTTATAGTTATACATAGTTATAATTAGTTAATTAGTTATATTGCCATTAGATTCCATGTATTTTTCGTATGACAGATCACTCTCATGAATTTCCTAAGAAAACACTTTTTTCTCACTTCGTTTCCCTATATTAGTGCGAATGTTCCATGTTTACACTACAGGCAATAAATAGATGGTGGACAGAGCACCAACGCAATGGCATAAACAATAAACTGCATTACCATATCTACCTTCACAATAAGCCAACCGGAACTTTTTCATGGATCAAGGTAATTCTACCTTTCAAAAACTTTTATTACTGTTTCTTTCTCGTTAAATTGACATTGTGGCGTCGTTTTCCCAATGGTATTATGATCAGATAGTCTGCGGATGAGGTCTTTAATGAAATAGGATTTATTCTAGCGCCTACCAACGTTGGTACCGAAATCATGCGAAATACTTGATTGAATACTATGCTTAAAGTCTCTCCTATTTCACAGTATCCTTTCCGGTATACATTACATATCCATGCATCTGTGTTCTAGCTTCCATGTTTGACGTTCAGTGAATCTTGGCATGGTAGATAGTTTCTTGTTTGTTGCCTCAAATTTTTCTGTAGGCGATAAGACGTTTGTGGGGGTAGATTACATTTGTTCTCTACTTCACAGGCTCTGACGGAAGCGAGTAAGCCTAAACGTTAGCCGAATAAAGTGCTGTGTCAATCTTGGTAACGACTTAAAAGCAACACACAAAAAAAACCATGTTCTATTTGACCACGTTGCCGCTACATCAATGGTTCTTCCGCTTGATGTCAGCTAGGGTTCTGAAAAATTCCTACTGCAGGCCCCTACTCGTCTCTA
Organism: Ancylostoma ceylanicum; assembly: GCA_000688135.1. Lineage (NCBI taxonomy): Eukaryota > Metazoa > Nematoda > Chromadorea > Rhabditida > Ancylostomatidae > Ancylostoma > Ancylostoma ceylanicum. The sequence continues at coordinate 1,881,269 of JARK01001352.1, read as the reverse complement.
GTTCACCCTTCTCTTCGGCAGAGTTATGGCTTCGTGGCAGGGTCTAATTCCATTGTAAACATGATCTTCGAAGAGGGCTCGGTTGATCTCGGTAGAGCTCTACAGAGTCTTTACTAAACAATGCATGCACCTTCTCTTCTTTGGTTTCCGTACTCGCATCCTCACTGGGATCACCTACGAATAGAGCAATTTATACTAGTACGGCTGAGTCTCTGCTTCATCATATAAATGCACGCACGTCGACCGCACGCATCCGTTATAAATTGCGCTAAGGTCACCGTTAATAACTGTTGTTGGGTGCCTCACAATACTTTGGATGTCTCGTCGCAAAAGAGAACGAGGGACAGAATCGTCTGTTGGCAATATCTCTCCACTTCTCACCTCAACGTAGCGTATGACGCAGGGGATACCTCTGCGATGAGAATTCTGTTGTGTCCCAGGGTCCGTCGGTGGTTTGGCGGCTCAGATTAGCCCCCTAACAGGACTATCCGCGACCGTGAGGGATGCGCTCTTTACTTACCCACCTAAAACAACGAATCACCTTACATTAATATACCACATGCGACAACATTATCAGTAAGTTACAGCGAAGGCAACTAAGAGAAGCTCAGGAATATAATACACCTAGGACGTCATAAGCCGGAGGAGGACCTTCTGTTCTGAAACACTGTTATCAACAGACCACAACGGAAGCGCATCACAACATGAGAGCGAAGTCAGAACCCGACCATACGGCGTAACAGCAGAACGAAGGGTAACCTCGAGAGTTGGGCCTATTCCACTGGTCGCAGGCGATAACAGAGGGAACTACCGTATGTCATTGCGACAGAGCAGAGTCGTACCGAGCACGACAGATCTTGTGACCAAGTAGGGAGCAAGAACTAACCCAATGAGGATTATTATCTGATGCGATAGGGAATGGTGAAGATGGCTCGGATAATGCAACCGGCACCGCACTTCCGATTGGGAGATGTGAAGGTTCATATGGAAAATCCTCTCACCAGATGCAAGAGAAGTACTCTGAAGGACGACTTGTGGTGTCGGTCTGGTAGCATGGGGTAACCTGCAGAAACATTCTCATTCTGTATATAGTGATACCAAACACAACGAAGATATTTGTTGAGAGCCTGTGCGAAAGCGAAGGGAAGAAAGTGAAGAGCAGTTGAACTATACAGTTGGTGCTGCTCTACATTCGTTTGTTGGACTTCGTGACCAAAGATGTGCGGAAGTAAAATTTCAAGTCCCGTAAAATGGAAAACGGAAGTGCAAAAATGGCCGGAAAACGGAAAACGTAAAACGGAAAACTTGAAATTTTTGGAAGTATAGGAGATCCACCTCTATTATGGTGCACTGGAAGTCAGATGTGTATTTATCGCTCATCAATGTTTTTTTTTTTGCCCAATTGTTTGTTACTTGCTAGCCCATAAGATTGTTACTTGTTTGACTAAGCCATTTTACCCTTTGTGGAAATTTTTTTTTCATATTGATGCTTTGATGCTTCAACTCCAGCTCAAGAAGGACTGTTGTACTAAGATGCGGTAGAGTTGTGACCAATCCTATTCTAGTTGGATGTGCTATTCTATTTATGTTCCTTCGGGCTTGGTTCCACCTCACAGATATGTAATGATTTCGAGGAAGTTTCCTTCAGTAATGTACAAAACCCTAATTGAATGTGCTCTTCTGGCCCACTGGCATCCTTTCATGTTATCTGTGGTGGTGAAGTTGTCCACTGGCGTCAACACAGTTTAAAGTAAAGTAAAATTCAAAACAGATCTGGCCTTGGAACATTGCTGAAGGATCGAGTTACAATGGCAGGAATTTCCATGACAGGTTACTGACGACCTTGTCCCGATTAGGCCGGGAAGTTTTCATCTGGTGGCCCCTGCACCCTAATTTCCTTACCAGATTTAAATTTCCTGCTGTGAACCAATTTCCATAAAAGTTCCTCCTGCAACTGTCCCTGTAGAGATGGCCGTGAAAACTCGAATAACAGATATAAATACAAAACCCTTTGAAAAAACTGGTAAGCTCAGCAAGGTTGTCTCCTTTGTTTTCATTCACTTTCAATAGGAAATAACAATGGTAACATAAACTAGAAATTTCAGAATTTGTCAAAAGAAAGGTAGTGTACCAACGTCCAGCGGGTGACTTCATTTTATTTGTTCTACTTAACTACGTAACTGTCCACCTAGCTTCTTGCAGTGACTTTAATGCAAGAAATGCTGAAAATTGAAAGACACAGCTTCTTAACGATGTTCCTTTTCGGGATGTTTAGTGCAAAGTGAAGAGTAAAGTATCTTTTCAACATTTACATGAGTAAGTTGTTTCCTGAAATCTTTCGTAACTACACCAGCAATAGAGAGCGTTCACCATGATTAGGAAAAATCGGTGAAGGGAAAGGTACCTATGCAAGCATTGAATTGGAGGGCATTTGCTTGTATCTCATTTCGCCACTATTCGAATACATGTGTTCTCATCCTTTCATAATTTTCCGGGAATGTCCGTTTTCCTGGCCAAAAACCCGTAAAACGTAAAACGTAAAATGGAAGGCCAAAAATGGTCGTAAAGCGGAAAGCGGAAAACGGAAAATTCCGCACACCCCTGTTCGTGACGCTTAATGGTTTCATTCGGAATCCTGTAGACATTTTTAGTCTTGATTTGCATAGATAGACGTGGCTATATTAAAAGTATGTTCGTTATGCTCATCTCAATCAGCAAATCTGGTATTCGTTTGGCTAGCTTGGTTGAGGTGAGCGTGAGATTATAACGGTTCTTGTTGCCACTTCGCAACAGGTGCCCAGCCCTAAAGTGTCTCTTACTCTTCACTTATTCCTTGAAATTATGGAATGATGACTTTTTTCTGGATGAACAGGGAAGTGGGATTTTCCTTCTACTTTTTGCACTTTTTTCTACTTAGTTAATTCGTTAAGATGTCGTGGCATCATACTAACAGAGTTGGTTGCGCAACTCATGCTTGCCAAGGAGTCAAGATAATCATATGCAAATATGCTCCACCGTGAGTTGTTGACCTCAAATTCAATACACATTGATTCCACAGCCCTCCCATAGATTTTTGAAGTCTACTCATATAATATGTTCAGAGGACGGATTATAGACCAGCATATCTATACGCCGGGCCGACCTTGCCAGTACTGCCCAGGGCAATGCAATACGCAACTGGGACTGTGTACTAACTAGTCGGAAATCTCCAAGTGTTGCAAAGGAAACTGTTCCGAAGATTTTCAATAAAAATGAACAGCATATCGTCAAATATGAGTATCATCATGAAACAGTGAGCTATGCGCTGTGAATGAAAATGTGCTTGACTATTCAAGCAGTTCCTATTGCTGCCTCAGTTCTCATCATTGCACAGATTTTGTCACAGTTGCTGGTCCTCTACCCGCGTCCGTAAATCGTTCTTTTTCCGAGTGTTATTGACCTTAGTCACGGTGCAGGATCTATCCTCTAGCATGTGCAAAACGTCCCAGTTCGTTACCATTATAAACTCAGTGTTAGTCTTTCTAAGAGACATTCGCAAATATGAAAAACAATCTCACTGACAAAATGATCAGGAGCTTATCTGCAATAGTGCCTCGCGGAAGTCCAAAACCAATTGTTGCTCAAGAGAGTCACTGTCGCCCCCTTCTCCATCTCCATAATCGGATTAAACTGCTCTGATCAAAAACTGGCGGAGACCACTCGACTCGAGACTATTCTGAAAGTCTACTCTATACAGGAATTAACATTTTGGAACGCTTTTGTAGTCGATATTTCGATGCATGCTGCACGGTGTAGCACTGCGCAGTGAACGAGAAAAACGCATGTTGAACAGACTTACTGATAAAGCAATCTACTGAACTTTTGCAAAGAACAATTGTAAGTCAGAAACCTTTTTTGATCACTTCATGATTTTCAAACGGTCTTTCTGCAGGTTACTAGTGAGGATCTTGTTCCTACCCGGAAATCTATCTTCGTTTGTGTCCATGTGAAAATTGCGATGTTGAGAGAGCTACGCTGTGATTTATTAGCGGAGTGAGCTATCGACCCCCTGAAAAACTTTACAAATACACCTTGAACTTTTACGAAATGCAGTTGTATCAGTTTTACCACTTATTTTGTAATTGTAAGGGTCGTACCAGAGTCGATAGAGTTGGGGTGCACTGGATCCTACGCGGTGCATGCACCACCAAATGAGGACGGCCAGATCTCGCGCATTGCAGATTAGGCTGGCTTCCGCCTTGCGCAGCGACGCCCTGTTAAGCCGAACCTGATCGGCTTCTTCAAGCATCAAGCGGCGTCATCACGGTAATATTTGGATTACTGAAGAGAAACACCACATATTTACTGCGCCTATCAGTGGCAATGAAAATAACTAAATTGGTGAATACATGACAATTCCTTCAGAAACCGAAAGATAAAGAAAGAACAGTTCTAATGTCTTTCTATCTTGAAGTCCCGGCATGTTGACTAATGTGTGTAAGTTTCTGTGCCTACAAGGTTTTTCTGGTGGGACGTTTATTAGCAGCCAGACGTTTCGGCTCTATCGGCATCCTCAGAGACATGCAGAGAGATCGATCTGACGAATCTAGCGTATAACCCGCCGAGCATCTCCCCATCCAATGTTAGAATCTCGATATTGTTCCGAGCACGAAATGCAGAAACCGCGTAGTGCCAAAACTTAGCTCAGCCGCCGTTCCACCGATAGCGCAGGTGCCGCACTTCACTGCCGCACCTTGAAGAGTGACACTCAGCGCCGCAAGTGTTTTCAACTAGTAAACGAACAGTCGGAATATATCAAATTCACACGGGACAAACCCGAAGATGGCTGGTTACCCTTCCTCAACGTTCAAGTACACCTCTCTGGGGGAACGCACAGAACCAAATGGTACCGCAAACCCGCTAACAAAAATATTGTATAAGATTCTTCGTNCATTGGTGAGTGCTATTTTTCGCGCAAGTTCTACTGATTCCCTCTTCTCTTCTCTTCCTGTGCAGACACTAGCGGCTGTGTGAAACATGTTCCGAACAACTGCTCTCTTTGTCTGAGTAGGGTGAGCTGAGAAACAGTGAACTATAATATTTTTCAAATATGGTAAGATGGTGCCGTCCCGGAGCCTCATTACTTATAAGATTCTTCGTTTCGTGGATTTTGTGGACTCCTGTTTTCAATATTTATTGGCGAGCTTTCGGTGTTTAACACCTTCGTCAGGCCAGGCTAGACTATGCAGATGACAAACAGGCCAGCAAGCGAGTCAGTAGAAGAACTAACTTTTTCTACTGACTCGCTTGCTGACCTGTTTGTCATCTGCATAGTCTAGCCTGGCCCGACGAAGTTGTTAAACCCCGAAAGCTCGCCAATAAATATTGAAAACAGGAGTCCACAAAATCCACGAAACGAAGAATCTTATAAGTAATGAGGCTCCGGGACGGCACCATCTTACCATATTTGAAAAATATTATAGTTCACTGTTTCTCAGCTCACCCTACTCAGACAAAGAGAGCAGTTGTTCGGAACATGTTTCACACAGCCGCTAGTGTCTGCACAGGAAGAGAAGAGAAGAGGGAATCAGTAGAACTTGCGCGAAAAATAGCACTCACCAATGGTTACGACGCTTCACAGCATGTAGGCAGAAATTCGGTTAAAAGGCGTACCCAGCAGCCTCTTACGTTCGACAAAATACCATTCTGTGTGCCCTTTATTTCCGATGAGGTAAGCACTGCCATACGGCGGTGCCTGAGGAAAGCTGACATAGAAAATTCTGTAGCCATTATAAAAGTCCCAGCCACTGACCTTAAGCAAATGCTCGTCCGCAGTCGCATGTACGACCGCATCTATACTACGCCTAGTTGTGAAATTTGTCCTGACGGCAGATGTGGGGACTGCATGATTTCAAGTGCTATATACCTGATATCATGTAAAGAATGCGGCGCTGAGTATATTGGGGAAACGGGTAGGCCACTCTATACCCGCATTAAGGAACATCTGGATGGCAAAATCAAACAACGCAAAGCCCTTGAGGTATTCTGGATTCGTGCCAAGAATCCAGAAATGGACCGCAAGGAGGAGTGCCTCTCGATCACGCGGGAACTCAATCCGTACTTAAGGCAAACTCTTTTGACGTCAGTTAGGCACTTTTCTACCCAAACGCCAGCCAGCAGTGGTCGCCCCTAACCCTCCACACCGTGGAGTAACAGGAAGGTACGGTTACCCGTCGCCGAAACGTTACAGCAATTTCCGGTGCGAGATTACGGGACTCTTGTCGTTCATGGTCAACAACACAGTTCATTCGCTGTCTTAAACATGTTTCTTATGACTGCACGCTTTATAGCCATGAGATGCGCCGAGTGGGCGTGTATCAGGATGTTCTTACAACTTTCTTTGCGGTACCACTTCACCCTGACGTTGTCCATAGATGAGTTGATTTGGATGTTTAGGGAAGGGAACCAGCCGTTGCGTGCTTTCTCTCGTGTGACCCGTATGTACTGTGACTGCTGGTTTAATATACGGAAGCATTCATCCATTTCAGACCGTGTTGACGTAATTGCGCAGCAGTTGTTTCGCAGCACTTCGACTCGGGGATCATACTTTTCTGGATTTGAGATGCATCAAAGTTAACGTGGCTCAGGGGTTCAAGCCAAAGCGTCGCGAAGCGGCGCTTCGACCCAGTCAGAACAATATTCGAGGATGTATTTGAGGATAGGGCGTAGTATTTTCTTTCCTGTCTCAACTTTGCTCTTCAGGAAAGTGCTTCTGAATTGAATTTCTAGGATAGCTTTGATGGGCAGCTGCTCACCTAAGGAGAAAGCAAGAATTGCCAACCGCAGTGAAAATGGCATCTACTCTGATAAAGCGCAGGACCCCCATGTCACGTGATTGGGCGGGCGCAGTAAATGTATGTGTGTTGGTCTAACCGCGCCGCAATGCAGCACAATCACAAGAATCATGGGAGAATTTTGCAGTCTGAAGGCAGCGAAGTGGGCAAAAGGTAGAAGACGGTGTGATTTCGCAGTACGGCATATGATACACCAACAATGAGAAGGACTCGTTGCTATTGGTCAACAGCAGTCCCCAAAACAGCGTTGTTGAAACCGCGTCGCACTGCAGCACAATAGCCGAGATCAAGGGAAAATCTTGGGTTTCTGAAGGCAGCGACGTGGAGGAGAGGTGGAGGCCGGTGTGATTACGCAGCACTAATATAACGTGGCTCAGGGGTCCGAGTCGAAGCGCCGCTAACCGGTCACAGCAATATTCGAGGATGTGATAGGGCATAATAGGCATAATAGTTTCCTTCCTCCTTCAACTTTGCTCCTCGAGAAAGTGCTTCGGAATGGAATTTCCAGGGTAGTTTTCATGCCAGCTGCTCAACTAGGGTGGGAGCAAGAATTGTCAACTGCAATAGAAAATGGCAAAAAAAGGACTCTTGGTGATTACCCGACAGATCGGTGATCCTTGTAGTATTCACCTGTGGAGGGGTGACCCTTTGCATGCCAGAGATAATCTCACTTTTTCTTAATTGGCAGTTCATGTGTGTGTGTGTGTGTGTGTGTGTGTGTGTGTGTGTGTGTGTGTGTGTGTGTGTGTGTGTGTGTGTGTGTGTGTGCACGAGAACTAGCCGTTGTAGTGAAAAAATAACTACAACATCGTGCTTAGCGCGTCCAGTTATGTATAATAATAAAAGGTTCCACATTTTGATTTTTACCTTGATTTAAAGCTGTTTTGAGCCACTTTTGTCATATTCAGACATGTTAAGTTCTTTCAGTGGTTGGCTTGTGTTTACCAGTGTTTACCACAGTTCGAGTGACTGAGATAGGCCTATGATTGCAAGACCATGTAAGGTGAAAATGCATTTTTTCAATCAGGTGGGCGTCATATCTGTGAATAATGCTTGCTTGTAGTAATCCACCAATTCAGGTAAACTGAAGGATGCGGATATCAATCGAGTTGGGGTGGCTAATGACGGTATTCACTCGAGCTCCCGCCGATTCATCGATAGCAGAGACAGCTGATTCGCGCTGTGGATCGCCGCCTGTGCCCACTAAACTGATTGTGAGGTTCCGAATTCATGTAAACGTTAGCGCATTTCAGAACCCCACACATAAGATATAACTGACCCACAATTTACAGATATTCAAAAAGCTAGAATGAAGGTGGAATCTTCAATGTGAGCCGATGAGACGCTGGGAAATCAATTTTTGTCACTACCACTCACTCGCTTTAGAGGCAATCCAAACAAATTAGCCCATATAATTATTTAGTTCACCCCTAAAGTGTGTCATAAAATATCGTGCTAGCTAAACCACAAACGGGCTCAAATTGAACATAGCACAACAGCTTGCAATCAGATTCATTCATTACATTACATTACATTTATTACGCTGTTTAAGACAAGCGTTAAAAAATAATCAAAAAAAAAAATTAAGTTAAAAAAATAGAACTGTGAGTAGAAGTCAGTACTAATCAGTACAAGCCAAAATTATCACTATTTCATGCAATGTTACCTTTTCAATTTGAAACTGCACCATTGCTCTTTTAAAATGCAGTTGTTCTAGTAAAGGCAAATTTTCTGAAAGCTGCAAGAGAGTTTAAAGGGGGCATATTTGCTCAGAGAGAGGTATGCCGGCTGGAATTGGCTGAGGAAGCAGGAAAACAGCAGCCTAATTCAATCAAAATCACAATACTTTGAGGAGTTAAAGAGACGATCGGGGAATTTTTGTGGACTCTGCTCACGCATGGCGCTTGAACATAATTAACAGGGGAGATTTCAGAACTGGAGTTGATCATGACTAGCCATAGCGGAGACACCTTTTGTTGTTAACAACATTCAGAATTTTGAGATGCAATTTTAATCAGGAGGGGCTCAAAACTACTTATGGCAAATAACCCTATTAGATCTGTAGTGGCGGTTGAGTAATTGCAAATTCATGGACACATGAAGTAAACTAAACCAACTTTAACGTTCTGCGAGTTTAAGCATTACATTGTCTTATCCAAGATAACCTTCTTTCGATAGTCCCAGACTTGCGTGAAACACAAAATGTAGTGGTACAGTAATGCTTCTGCCTCACAAGAGGTATGAGAATAATTTTATTGTGTCGAGCAGCCTATCATGCACACCGCCTAACGACACAGTTCTTTCAATGTGCTGCCGAACGTTGCGATGCTGGAAGTAGACTCCGTGCTGCTGTGGGCACGCATTTTCGAGATGCGCCTTCAATTTCCTCGGTTGTTCAATGTAGGCGTCTGCGATCACTGAAGATCTCTCGGCGAGCGCCTCCCAGTATTTGACACCGTGTACGCTCTACCAGAAGAGAAGCATAACCTTTTTGGCGTGTACGTTGGATTTAGGGACGTCGGACACGCCGGCGAAACTTAGAAGAGAGAATCCACATCTCATCCGCCGTGACTAGGCACTCGGGTCTCGCACGGGTGCGCTTGAGCAAGCGGAGATAAAGTGCCGTATCAGCGCGGCGGTCCATATCATACTGCATCAGAGCATGTGGTACACATCGATCGATTTTTCGCGCCTTGGCGATCGACATCATTCGGCGAACAATTGTGCTGTGACTCTCCCTAAGAGCGACGCGAAATTCGAGTGCCACTTGAAGACTGTTTTTGTAGCGGAGATGTGCTGCGTATTAACCACCTTTAGGCGTCATTGAATGTCCCCTGGTTCTTGGCTAAGATGGATAAAGAAAGAGTATGACGTTGCGGAGATGGAGTGGCGTAGGCTTGAAATTGCGCGCCATTGTGGCAGGAAAGGGAGTAGTTCGGTATGTTTTTCAAATTGCTCCTTAAAGAGGCTTTTATATTCTATTGAATGGTAGCTCTGCGTTCGTTTTTGTGAAATCTTTGCTGAGTTATGACCTCTAGAAGTCATCACTAGTACTTGGCCGGAAACTTTTGACTCAACCTTATATTAGTAACCAGCTGATTATTGGAGTTACCATTGCGAATACTCACCAAGATAACATCATCCTGCATCCGCGTCCGTACAGGACATCATCGTGGAAAAAGTGGGAGCCATATTTCCCGTAAATCATGGAAGTTTTCATTATGATGTTTTCATCTCCGACACGCGAGATATCCATTTTTCTAGCTAAACTGAACATGTACCAGTATGTTGAAAATAGACTCAAAGTATTTAAATTATCTATTGGAAGCGGTGGAGAACTAGGTTCTGGATTCTCTGTGATGATAAAGAAATACACTGAACGCTATAAGCAAGTGCACAAAAGTCGCTTCTAGTACCTTTCCTTCGCGAATCTCCTTGAATATGCATCATTCTGCTCCGTTTTGTCACCTTTTGCTCTGCAAACGCTGTGGTTCTCGTTATGGCGCTATAAAGACAAGATTGAATTGCTGTCGCAAACAATATCGGGAAGAATTATTTGAGTTTTACATCTAAATCTGCACCTGCACGCCTTTCTGAAGACACTAAATGAGCGGAAAAGATCATACAACTCCACCTTCTAAATTCATGTCTCTGCTTCTTATATCTCTAGATCAAGGTACCCAAAAGAGATTTGGATATGCATTAGAAATCCATGTTTTTCTACCGTAGTTTGGTACTGGCAGAGACTCAATTCAGGTTGCATTATTTAGCCCAAGTCCTATGTTCCCTGGCTTGCACGAATTTTGTCATTTATCTCCCCTCCTTACCGAGAAAAAAAAAAGAGTGGTTACATATGGACACATTTTTGCCTTTCTTGCCAGAATCTTATCGGTGCACTTTTCTCTGCTCCTAAAATGGCAGGATAAAATTAATTAATCGGTTTAATTGAGAAAATCTCTCCCAATGTCTCTTTGAAAAGCTGTTTGTCAGAGGATTTGTTTCACCGTATATCTTTGAAAAATTAACATGATTGCAGTTTTCTAGATATCAGAATCACGGTGAGTAGCAATTGTCACCGCGATCGCCTTCTTTAGTCAAGGTTGATTTTGTTCGCAATTATTGGAAGTCTCACTTCTCTTTTGTTGAGTTTGTTGCAGAACTCGCTTCTTGACTATTACACTTCTATAGCAGAATATTCATTCATAATGAGATTTAGAAAGGTATATTATGAACTGAAATGAGGTGATACAAAGAGTAATCAATACGATCGGAACGGTAAATTTAGACTTGAAATACGGCAGTTCCTCTAGAATTAAATTACTTTGATCTTGTGCAGATGAAAAAAAAATGTTTTGCATTTCACCACATCCTCAAATTCCGACTGGTTAGCTCAGTCCTTAGTTGAGCAATAAGTGAAAATTCTGCCTTCAACAATAGCTTCCATCATGTCTTACTGTACGACTATTACTAAACTCTAATATAATACAACGCTCAGTTTTTTTCTCTTATGCTATACATCTTTTAGCGGTAACTTGCCTTTAGTACTTGTAAAAGCGTTAAAAGCGCAGTTTATTAGAGAACAAACTCGTAAAAATAAAATATGGGTGATATTTCTTCATGAAGGCTCCGCAAGAATCGGCGAATTTCTATTCTGTTGAACAAACGAACCAAAAGAAAGAATAGAAGAGGTTCTTCAACGATGTAAGAAAAGCATCTCTAGTTTGGGAACGGCCTTGGAGCTTTTTCGTTTGATGTTCCATATTCTTCTGTCCTACCTGAGAGTGATAGTTGACTTTTATGCAGTAAAAATGACACTTGCAGATAGAGGTGCAAGAAGTGGATATACGAACAACATCTCTAAAAGAAGCAGGTACTCACCTCTAGCAAAGTGCAGCGCCCAGAACTGTATACCTTCACTAGTGGATTGTAACAAAACCAATGCTTCGCGTCACCATCTTTATTGTAAGTATGCTTACAATTCCATTTTTGTACCAATTTCTTGACCTTTCACAAAAAAATCATCATCTTCCACTGAAAGCGCAGCCTTGTGTGGATGACGGACATTTTACGCAAACCTTCATATAATATTCATTCTGATGTTTATTATGTATCATAGCTTTCCCTTCAAGGCAGCGTCCACACAAATTTTCCCGTCCGAGATTTTGATCGTTTTGGGCGCTTCAAATTTGTTCCGTCAATTGTGCAGAAGTTGCACTACCGTAGATATCAGCATTCTCAAGATATAAGGAGGATGGATGTGTTCCCGCTATCTTTGTTCTGGTATGGATTGAACACGTGTTTTTGTTTACAATCGCCCTCTTGACAGTCTTCCTCATGATAAAACTTCATTCAATTTTCATCCAGGTTTTTTCCTCCTTGAACTCCAAGCCATATGTGTAGCACGCATTTGAAGTTCGAAAGCTCGACCTGAGCTATATCACAAGATATGGGACAAAACGTGTGATGATTGCTGTAGCCGTTTCAAAACATGGTCCAGTCCGCAAAGGGTGCTCGTATGTGTAGTGAACAACCATGGATGATGCGCTTGGATACATACATCTTAACGAACACTTCGTGAAACCATCCTTGTTGAGAGCACCATGTGCCGTATTTGAAAATGGATTCTCTTCTACGACGCTACAGTATACAAAATGTTAGGCACGACGTATGACGTTATTTGAAAGCACGGATGCTGCAAACGTGCAAACGCCGTGCTAAAATTGGAAGATGGGAACCGTCCGTTGTGGGACTTCTCCATGGATTTATCGATTGTTCCCGGTGGAATGTCCAATCCTTAGAGAGAATCGAGGGCGGTGAAGAAATACCATATCGAGAACTATTCATGATGTTGCGGCGCTCCATTCCGTATGAGTAGCAATCGTGAGCGTTACAGTAGTGGTCATACTGACTCAGTGCTGTTCCTTTACGGTCACTAATATCACCGTGCATCAACAACGCGAGCTCATGCAATGGCGAGAGCGTAGCGGTATCAGCCTGGAACGGTTTCATTCAGTAGTGGAGGCAACTGTTTCCGGCCAGGAATAGCTCCATTCACTAGTGGAATGAAACTCTTATCGAGCACCACCGCTACGCTCACGCTCTCGCACCAGCTCGCGCTGGTGATAGGTGAAGGTATAGTGATAAGGCCGATAGGGAACAGCACTAAATCAGAATGACCATGACTATACCTGTTCCTCCTTTGGTTCTTTTCGACTAAGCAATGAACCCTACTGTTTTTATCAATTTTTGGATCTGTTGACCGAAGAGGTTTAGGAGTCAATGCGCTTACAATAGTCAATCCATACAAGAACGCTTATCAAAACACAAAAATATATGAATCAAAGCTACAGCCTACATGAAGACGTGAATTCACCCAAGAAATTGCATTGTCTTCAATTGGTTTAGTAACGAAACCTCGGAGGGATCGACTCCTTTCTTCGGACCTTCATACGAAAAAAATCCCACGCATACGTATCATCACAAGCAGGTAATGTGCCAATCAAACTGTGGGATATCCATATGTCACTGGGGACCATTGGTTCCATGGCAAACTCTAGGTACTATACTTACATCTCTTTATAATGACGCCGTGCTCGGTGTTGTTCCGAGAATGGCGAATTTTGATGAACGACAAGATGAAAAATTTGTGCTCATTCTTCTTCATAAAGTTCATGTCCTAGCTTCCTTGATATAGCGTTTTGTAGCATTCGAAGCACTTATCCTTCATCCGATATCCGTTATCCGGTCATTTTTGGCCAATCCGTTATTTGCACCGTTATCCATGTAGTGAACATCACGTATCCGCCCATCCCTGAGCGGTAGCACCTGAACAGATTTTCCCTCACATCTCGTTCTGAGTTGATGCAAAAGCTTGATTTATTATTTTTCTACAATAGGGAATTTGCTGTTCAAAAATGTAACTGACAAGAGAAGAATGTTTGAAGGAGAACGGCTATTTGCTGCTGGATAAATGACGTCATATGCATTTTGTGACGCTCGAATTCGTTCTGAGCATCTGTTGTGGTGCCTTCTGAATAGTTACGTACTATGATTTCTCACTCCCAATTGACTATATTTCACTTCCGAGATCCATTCTGCTAAAAGATCATGGGAGACCATTCCTACTGATTCGTGTTGTATAGTCAGTTTGAAAAGATTATAGCGGGCATTTTCAGCAGAATATGTCTTGGGAACCAATATAGCGGCACTGGCCGGAATCCTATTACGTAACTGTTCACGAAGAGCATTGCTGCAGGTAAGGAAGACGGATCCGAGGTCTGTATCACAAATTACATATGACAGTTTACATATACCTATTTACATTAGGCTACACCCAGCAGGAATCATTCGCTCTCATCAAAATGTCGCCTCGTTTAGGGCACTCAGAAACAAGTGAGTGTTGGCGCACTCACAGTGCATTTCAAATTAAGCTGTGCGATTGTGCACTATCAAGCATGCTCGGCACTGATTCAAGATAACCGCGTCTCAGTACATGATTTTTGTACCAATAGTCACAACCGATCACCATTGATTGGATGGACAGTAGTTTTTTTTTTTGAGGGGGGGGGGGGGGTCTAGGGGATAAGTCCTATGTGTCTTTATGTTGTAGCTTTATTTAGGTTCTTTCCATCATAAGGACAGATCCTGCTCCCAAAGGTGAGGAGTCATATTTCTGTCTGTGAGAATGACTGATTGGTCATGCAGAACATCAANTTTTTTTTTTTGAGGGGGGGGGGGGGATCTAGGTGATAAGTCCTATGTGTCTTTATGTTGTAGCTTTATTTAGGTTCTTTCCATCATAAGGACAGATCCTGCTCCCAAAGGTGAGGAGTCATATTTCTGTCTGTGAGAATGACTGATTGGTCATGCAGAACATCAATACGAGCGCTTTTCAGCATCAGCAATCACTGCGAAGGTGCAGGTACTTTACGATCTTTGCTTACACCACTGCCATTGTTCATCAGAACTATCATAATTGATTTTTGTTTATTTTTTATTATCCAATTCGCGGAACTTCACTGTTAAGTACTGGATTGGTGCATTCCAACGTACAGCCTACCACTGACTTCACTATGTTTGCAGAGAGCACCAATCATTCTTGCATGGAATTATAAAAATAAAAGAGCTATCAAAACCATAACATGGACATCCAGTCAATTATATGCACTGGTCTTCTCCTCTTCCCCTATTATTGTTAGACATAGCTCATGGCTCACGAACTGAAATTTTACGAAGTAGCACGTACTCGGTGACAAGCATTCTCGGTATAAAGGACTAAAAGCTTGGGAGTTTCTCACTATAAAACTCAGTTGAAAGTCAGATATCATTTAAAGCAGCCTTCAGTGCTTGTTCCTTGCAACTAGAGCAATTTTCATGGGATAATAGTATATATGTGCAGCAACTAGGGCACACCGTCAGAGCGGGAGGTGCATATTCAATAATGCGACCCAGCCATGTTAACGGAGGGGTGAGGCACTATTAGCAGAAGCAGTGGAAAAACCGCCGCTGTGTCGTAGTCTATGTCACATGTATGCTGGCACGCTAAGCTGATAATCATGTATTACTTCTTCGGTGGTCGATGGATCAATTAGGATCGCTTAGAGGAAGCACCTCCCATTGACATCTCAACTGGAAGATTTCTTCTCTGTGAAACTATTTTCAGTTTCGAAAGAAAAGGACCTTTTTAACTAGACAAAAGGCTCTTGTTCTCCAGTTGAGGACAAACTAGAGTAGTTCCCTTTTCCTCGGACGAAAGATGATTTCCTCAAAATACTCGGGGACGGAACCAGATTTGGTCCTCCCTAGCCGAGCATTTTGGACTTTACATCAACACCTTTCCTTTATTCTCTATCACACCTCTATATCGCAACGGAACAATTATCATCGATCTTGTGTTTGCGTAGAGTTCAGCAGTAGCCATGTTACCTCCAGTCGTTGGACTCCATCTTGATGTTGCACCCTTCTTTCTTCTTATGCACTTGGAGACCCTGAGACCTGCGCCAGCCGACGACGTGTTGGGTCGGAGTCTTCTCTCCGCACGGGTAGCATCATGGTTAGGTAGCTGGTGGAGGGATGGTCGACCGCTCAGCTTGGAAGCGTAGCAAAGACTGCTAGCAAACACCTTTCCTTCCTCAGACAAACCCTCGCTGGGCGCGCGCGACAATCTCGCTGGCCGCGGAGGTAAGGCCCCGGGACAAGCGAGATTGGCGCGCGCGCTCAGCGAACTCGGTGCGAACGCCCGGCGAACCCAAGCGTGCCCAGCGATGACGTCACAACCGGTCAATACCGGGTGATGACCAACCTCGACACGAAACTCATGTGATTGAGGGACAGGGACCCCCCTCCGGAGCGTTCGGGTGGTACATGACCACCTTTGCAAAAATGCTCGCAATGCCCTCCCACTCCAGAAGTGCTGGCGAGTGAACAAAATCTTCTCGACTTCACACATTTTGAAGGTGGTACCGACTGGCGGAGTCCCTCTGATGCTGCTTCGTATTTCTTGCAGGTTTTCTTGCAGAGAGGGTGTGTTGTCGCGCGCGCCCAGCGAGCGTCTTACGTCGTCTGCGTTCTTCGAAAATCATCCCTCGTCTGCTCCGCGCCTTGCGAAGTTCTGCTCCGGTAGAACCGAGCAACTTTACCAACCTGCGTCTCCGAAACTGTACTATTTCTTTCTGCTCCGGGCGAAACGACAGAGGGCTTGCTTCTTGCGGAGCCCTCTATGAGGTGCGCGCGACTAGCGAGGGTTTGTCTGAGTTAGCTTTAAAAAACATTCTCAAAGATGAGAATTTATTTAGTTTGAGGATAGAAATATTCTCTACTCCAAAAGCTCGTTTAATGGACTGTAATGGGTTCGAACGTGTTGGAAATAGTTTTTTAAGGACACGATGTCGTGCACTGAGTAAGGCGCTTTCTGTAGGTCAAATTTGCCTTTGCGCATTTGATTTACTAGAGAAGATAGCAATAGGTGTTGGAGACGTCCGTTCCTTCTAGAAGCAACGTTCATGCGAAGGAAAGCAAGTGGAAATGAGAACTGGAGAATACATCTGCAATGGTAAAGACCCATAAAATATGAACTAAAAGTGGTACATAGAGCGCAATCAGGCTGAATTCGTTTTGTACGTAAGAAAAAGAAAATGGGAAATTGCACAAATCAAGAACTCATTCCTGGTCTCATTATTGCACTAGGTTTTTTATATTTCAGGACGAGATGGGCAAATGTAAGAGCAATCTAGAATGCAGTGCTTGGCCAAACAAGCTATGCATCAATGGCTTTTGCATGGAATCCTCCTTTGATTCGTGCATCAATGATGCAGACTGTCCTTGGTCCTCTCAGAGATGTTTGCAAAATCGGTGCCTGCAATTTGGCAAGCCATGTAAAGTCGATTCTGACTGTCCGTTTGGTGACTACCGTCCTTGTTCCAAATTGGAAGAGAACAATCAATGGTAAGGGTGTTTGCAGTTTATTCAAACAATAGTTGGAATTAGCGGCACTAATTCACCAGCAAAGCACACAGTGGGCATCATTCACTTTTCATGAAGCGCGTGCGGATTGAACATGAATCAGCCAAAGCCAGAACATGATGCCCCCATATCTTCTTTTTTTTAGGGAACACGTGGAATGTCAACGATATCGGTCAATTTTCTGCATCAAATCACACTGCACCAAGATTGATCAAATATGCCGAGCTGACTCTGAATGTCGTTTCTATCCAGAAGTACAGTGCCTTAATTCCCAGTGCGCAAAAGTTGGACAACCCTGCGAGAAGGACCAAGACTGTCCTTTCCATCTCTTTACGAGTTGTATTGAATCCAAGTGTGTGAAGCTTGCAACGTGCTCAGAAGATATCGAATGTGCTGGCTACCCGCGATACTCCTGCGTCGACTCTCTGTGCGCGAAGCTCGGTCAGCTCTGCAACAAGGCTCTAGATTGCCCGTATTACTGGGCAACTGAATGTGTGAACTCCCGATGTGTGAAACTCAGACAGCCTTGTGACACCGATACAGACTGTCCGTATTATCCTAACACTGCTTGTATTGGTTCAAAATGTGAGAAGATTGGGCAAACGTGTCAATACGATATGGATTGTCCGTTCTACCCGGAAACACCATGTCTTGCTGGAAGATGCGCCAAGAAAGGGGGGAGCTGCCAGATAGATAGTGAATGTCCCAATTATCCTCTCACCGGCTGCGTGCTTTCACAATGCACAAAAATTGGAGAGATTTGTTGGTGGGACGAAGACTGCTCTTATTTTCCTTACATGGAATGTTTAAACTCAACTTGTAAAAGAGTTCCTACCTGTGTTACCGATAATGATTGCGGCAGCGATGTACCACGTGAATGTATAAAATCGCTTTGTCTAAAACGTCGACTTTGCAGAAACAACGCCGAATGCCCACTCTTTCCAAAGAATGTATGTTCTAATACACACTGCGTGAAGCTCGGTAAATCTTGTTCGTCTGATAAGCAATGTTTGGGAGAGAAAAAGAGAAGATGTGTGAAGTCCACATGTATACGTCTGGACCTCCCTTGCACATTCGACCAGGACTGTCCATTCCATCCGTACACATATTGCCATGAAAATGAATGCATGAAAACGGAGCCTAATGCGACAATCCTGCAAAATCCACTATCCAGAAGGAAGTCTCGGTTCAGGAAACATCACCGAGCAGGTACACTTGTTAATTCTTAATCTGAATTTGGAAAAGAAATAATGTCCACTGAATGTTGACGTGAGCTTTCGAGCACCAATTTTCCCACCCATCAGCCATTCTCTTGTATTCAGAAAGGAGTCGGTATTTGGTGCATTCACAGACTGAAGGTAGGCTGTGCGGTTGTGCACTATCAAGCATACTTGTTATTGATCGGAAACGACCGCTTCTTAGTCCATGGTCCTTCTACCAATACCGACTACCGGTTGAATGGACTGCAAATTTTTATGCCATTTGAATGCGCTTTCCCTCTCTACTGTCTTTCATCCCAAATTTTCATGGAGAGCCTTTCGTTGGAGATCAATCGAATGCTATGTGGATAAGTAACGCTCGTCTCATCTCCTATAGGAATCGCCACGTGGTACAGCGACAGAGAATCTTCAAAGTATTTTAGTGGGAACACAGAATAAACAGGGACAACTGATCACCGACTTGATGGTGATGCAGCCCTTGATGGATGGGTTGAATATCGCAGGGGACTGAACAGCTTCTCGACTTGGCTGAAATTACTTTATCGCAGATATGAATAAAGAATGGGAGGAATAGATTGCAATCACCAACTTATTGGTTTCCTACGAAAGCTCCTGAGTGCTCCCGAATTGAACTGAAGATTAGCTAATATTGAGTCGTTATTGAAGGGTATTGATGCTATCGACACTAGGGGAGAAATGTTGAACGGTGAGGGATGTGGTAATGAAGGTGCGAGAAAGAGCCAGAAGCCGCAAGAGCCCTCGAACTCGCCCGCTGCTGTATTTTACGTATGTACATTATACATTCCTGTCGGAGCCTGGAATGTAAGAATTCAATATCTTGGAAATCCGCTGAAGATAATTGGAATAATGAGAAAGAAGACCTTTCTTACCATACGATATTGAGTAGCGCAGCCGCATAATGAAAGAAGTAGGAGTCTGTTCTGCTATTTGAAGGACTCGTTACTTCGCTTCGTGGACTGACAAAACGTGAAGGCAGCACCCACGGAAATTTCGCCTTCGTAGATTTCACTTTATTCCTAGATTAAGCAAGCACTACAATGAAGACATACACAGAGATCAATTTTGATAAATTCTATTAGAAGGGTGGTTCTCGTTGCCACCACTTCAGCCCGTTTGTGGAAGATGATCGAGTTGCCCGGGCTTAACCCGGAGGGAGAGAGGGAGATGGGAATGAAAGGAAGTTTATCATAATGGAAGTCTGGGAATTTCTTATCATAGAAAGGATAGAGTTAAAGACAGCACACACAGAAATCTTGCTCTCTCAGACTTCACTGTATTCCTGGGGGCACCATAGTGAAGGCGGATGCAACGGTCGATTTCGACAAGTCCTATGAGAAAGGCGGTTTTCGTTGCCACCACTTTACCCCCGTTTGCAAAGATTGGTCAACTTCCCCGGGCTCGAAATGAAGGGATATTGGAATGAAAGCAAGTTTGTCATAAGGAAAAGGGAAGAATGTAAACAAGAACACCCATTTCTTCCATGCTACAACTCATCTCTATGAAATGTTGAACTACGTTTAGTCTCTCATTTCTTGCGAACGCTGATAGCTACTACGGTGCAGCTTCCGTAGAATTGCTGACATCACTGCTAAGTGCCCAAACCATCAACATCTCGGACATGAAATTTTCCGTTGGTGCTGCCTTTAATAAATGCTGATGGCACCCAACTGATATTGTCTTCATTATCACTCTGGAGACCTTACAAACCGCTAAGCTTTCTGCAAATCATATGGGTATTCTCGTAGTCAGCACAATCCAAACGTCTGCAGTAGCGGAAATTACCACGCAGCCGCCACACAACCCAGTCGCAAAGCTGCACCGTGGTACTATGGCTGATGTGGCCGCCACACAGCAATTTTGCGACCAGGTTGTGTTACGGCTGCGTGGCAGTTTTTTTCTGTTACCGCAGACGTTTGGGTAATGGTGACCACGAGAGCACATCTTCTGTACGACTCCGCTGCGGTTTAAATTTGATCAAATAGAAGCAACATCGAGCGCTTGTAGAGAAAATGAATAACACAAAGTTAAACTAGTTGTGCGGACATGTGGAAACGCACTTCATATCAGAAATCGCGCAACCATGCGTTATTTTTAGACATCATGTGGATATTCGTATAACCCATTCTGATTCTCCTTTTAGCATGCTTTCAAACCACCCTCAATGATACCTTGCGTGAGCTATTGGTGAAGGTTCACAACAACGTCCGACGTGCAATGGGGAAAAGGACGTATATCAGTGGCGATCAAGGAAAGGCTAAAAGAGCAAAAACTTTGTATGAGCTGGTAGGCTGAACATTTTGAAAGGTTTTTGGAATTATTTTCAACATTGTAACAGCACATTGACTTGAATTATGTAAGGAGGCAAGTCAATCATGCGTAAATATTTACAGGGTAGCTCGAAATCATGATAAGAATCAACGTTTTCCCTCGGGGAAAGTTTTCGTGCGTTGAAGTCATACTCAATTCGGAGATAATCTTCAGAAGTAATACTAGGATGGCGCCTATCCGCATAGGCCATAGCTGGGCGAGGGTTTGGGCAAAAATGAATTTTGGGCCCTTTTGGATATTTCGAGCGTCCACTTGCTTGGTCACACCTTATGTTCAGTTTTCAGGCTTAAGCAGTATCCGAAACATAGGCTTGCACACCATTTCATCAGAGTTTCAACTTGTTGAAAAGGCGCTTCAAATGGCAACGGAAGAGTTGGATCCATACCTCTTGTGCGGCACTGTCTCTCCTCACTTAGCACCTCAGAGATTTTTTCCCATACCTAGCGAATAGTCCAAGAGAATATGTCTCTCAAAATGAAGGGTTGCATTCAGTTTAACGAGGACGGGAGAAAGCATAATTCTAATCCAAGCTACACTGAAATTCTCCTCAGTGTTCGACTTTTTTTGCTACCGTAAATTTAGACCACCCTGTGACTTAGCGGGGGTAATGATGCACTGGGCCTGATTGTGCTTTTTTTTCAGAAATATAGCTGCCAATTAGACATGGCCTCTATAGTGTCAATAAGCGACTGCCTAAACATTTCATCAATCACAGCCGGCGTGAACGTCTTCCAGTGGGCCTTCTCGATTTTTTCTGTTTGGATCGAACTTTACGCATGCTTAATCGCACATCAGTCTGTACCATTTAAGAATAGTCATGCCAAGCCCAATAACAAGAGTGGAGGAAGTGGTTAGATCTGCGATGAGATCATGGTGCTGGTACAGTTCTAAGAAGGAGAACAAAACTACCGTGATGAGTTATGCGAACGTGAGATGCTATCTTTCTTTCCCGCCTTGTTTTTAAGATACTTGCAGCTTGACCATTTTGACAGACTGTCATTTCTGTTGGAAATCGAACCTCCACTGTTTTTTTTTTGCTCCATGCTCAATGCATTTGTTACAGATTGTCTACTACAAAACACTTGCGCTAGGATGCGCATATCGGTTCTGCCGTGACACAACTCCTATGAAACACGTACTCCTGTGTCACTACAGCGATAAGTGATTTTTGTACTCTAGATATGATAGATATTATATTTCGGGATCTTCAAAAAAATTCTAATGATCCAATTTCGAATTTATTCGATTTTTAATTTTTCCGAGCAATCGAATTTCGAATACATTCGATTTTTCCCTGTTTTCGAATTACCGAAATTCGAATATATTCAATTCGCCACTTACTTCGGATTTTCGAATATCGAATATATTCGATCCTCCATTTATTTTGAATTTTCGAATTTTTCGGTTCTCCAAACTTCGGATCCGTCGGGCTGAAAATGAACATTTTTTTTCGAAAATGAACAAAATAAACAAATCAAACAAAAACAAAAATGAACGCTCTAGCCTATCAAATACCTTCTCTCACCAGATAACTATGAGCACCGTCTTTCGAGAGACGAACTCACCTCTTGTTCTTCCAATATTCGGGATTTTCCTCCTCACACAACAACACACCAATGTCACCTGTGGACGACCATGTGTTTCTAAGCGATTGTGCATGAGATGATTGGCTTCTATATCTCACACAGTTATATGGACGGCATCAGCTCACTGGTTATCGATATATGCTCATTTCTGTTATTCATTCTAGCATTTTGCACAGAAATCCAGAGTGCTTTATCTTCCTACCAGAACTCTATAGTTCATGAGCCAGAATTGTGCAGGCTATTTCAAAGTCGCCATCCTGCAAGCACGGAGCACGAATAGGACATTGCTCTATATCATCGATAATTCTAGCTTTTTGTCGAGGTTAGATCATTCACTAAAATACTGATCTATGAAAAATACTATCTCTAACATCAAAAATTATTTTGAGAAAGAAATTTCCTGCGCCATCAAAAATGTTCCTTAACTAATTTGCACTCTAGCATTCAAAAACAACTCTCTTCTTGATGATTTTTATTCCTCTACAGAAAGTTTCCATGCAGTTTGTTTCACTGAAACGACAGTTAGAAAGGCGCAGGCGATGCGCATTTGAAAACTATTCCTGTTGTCTACTGATTTGTCATTGTTAGTATTTTTATTAAAGTTGATTGTTCTCCTAGCTGTTCTAGTACGAAAAATCTAATGAAAAAGTCTGAGAGGTCTGCTTTGCCCACTGCATGTGTAACACTCTAATACATATATCTGTGACTACGTTACTAGGAAGGATTTAGCTAGCTGTGGACTTTTCACAGAGATGTGGCTCTAAATGGACAATGCACGACCGGTCGTACACGTGGTCACTCGTGAGCCCACTACTAAAGGCTCGGATGCTCACACCTCTGCATTTTCCTCACATTTAGTTTGTTTACTTCTATTCGAAACTTTACTTATATCTGCTTTCTCATTTTTCGTTTATAATTCGATGTTTTGAAAACACGGGAGCATTAAAAAATTTGCTCGGCTAAATACATATAGTAACAGCAGCATTGAAGAAAATGGGAAGAGAAACAGTGCTTGATTGGAGTTACAAGTTCAGCCTAGCTGTAGAATCTTGGAGCTTGCTCCCGACTATCGATCCGCAAGTTAATGTTTTGACGTACAGTAACATAAAGAAGACCGTCGCTTCGGTGGATTTGATTAAATCTCGTAACAATGATAGTTGTGGGGACGTTTTTCATTTGTCGTTGTCCTCATGAGAAAAATTCTCGCTTTCCTTCATTCCTCTTCAGCAAGACCCGCACCGCTAAATGCCTATGTGGAGAATGAGAGATTGTTTCTCTCTGCTCCCTGGGAACGTCTTGAACACAAGGCTCACTGATATTACATGAGCCAGTAATGGGCATAACTCATAAAAGAGAACGGAGTGGGAAAATTGTCAATGTCGCAAGCTGTATAAGACAGCGCAGTTCTGTTGACCGGGTATCCTTTCTTCGTTTGATCAAAGGTTTGAAAAAGAATAATTGAGTGAAATCACATACCAGATTGTAAGAACTCATGAAAAGAAGAAACTACATCTTTTCATGCACTACGTATCTTCATACCTAATTCTCAAGATTAAGGCCTACAACTGAGGAATTGGAAAATCCTTCTTCTACTGCATGCAAGAACGATGACGATTGTGCGCTGGTACCGGACTCGTATTGCAGAAACTTCTTATGTGTCGCACATAAGCTGCAAGTGCCTTGTGAGTTTTACATATGCTGAGGTTAACTCATAGGGTTCAACTCCAACTATCCATGTGGTCTCGCCTTTCTTTCTGTCCGTTGGTCTAAAAATGCGCGATGGTCCTTTGGTGGAGGTTATTGGAATGTGGCAGTGATTGTTATGGATGAGTTTAGAAGGAAAAAAGATTCCACACCACAGAATCACCGAGAGATGAATACAAACCTATGGAAGAGGGGACGAACTCAAGACAGCACTCACGGAAATGTTTGTTCTCCGAAATTTTATTTAGGGTATGTGGGTCCGCTGAGCACAAATATGATGGCAATAGCGTTTTTTGAGTAACAAACCAAATATACACTCAGTAAAGCCGAACCGCAAAAAGGTACTGTGCTAGCGGCTTTTTTTTCCCAAAACTGAGCGCAAGATCGCAGATAGACGTTGTTATAGCTTGGGACCACTGAAGCTACAGTTATTGTAGATCTGTTAGGACAATTCCTCCATTTTCGAATTGATGAAAATCTGGAATAAATTTCCGTATGTGCTGTCTCCAAAAAATTTTTAGGTTAAACGCAAAAACTAGCAAAACGTTGCGCAATTCCAACCATTTTAGGGAACGCCTGAGAAGAGTTGGTTAGAGCAGAGCAAGCGTTGCCTTCTTCCGAGAGCTTCCTCAGTGGCCATTACAGTTTGTATCCTTATCAATACACTTCACGAAACATAATGATTCTCCCCTTTGATGTACTCAGACATAAAATCGTTAACTATCATTTTTTAAAACATGACGATAATTTTTTCATAGTTTGGACGAATTTGTAACTAGGCGGCATATCCGGCTTTGCGCGGAGGTTTCACTAGCCCCGGGTTACACTTGATGACCGTACTCTAAGTAAGTTCAGGATATCAGATTCCAACTCCGGTTGTCTTTGTTTCGGCATGAAATTCAAATATATATGCTTCTGTTAACAACGCACGAGGTTGTTATACTTCCTTATTGTCCGACGTTTCGTCAGAGCCTGAAAAAGTCGATTCGATTCATCAATGTATTCGGCCAAACACATTTTCAATTCGACACCGATCCAGACTACGCCCGAAAATCACGAGTAACCTGCGCGGCAACTCTCTCACCTCTTCACAAGTCCGCCGACCTATTGAGATCTTCGACGACGGCCGAACACCTTGGATTTGGAAACAGTATGAAACATTCTGTCATCAGTCATATCTCGAGTTAGATGTTACACAATACCAGATATGGATAGAGCTCACCGGTTATGGTGGGGCACTCCTCTTTGCGGTTCATTTTCGGGTTTTTGGCATGAAACCAAAAAGCCTCAAGAGTCTCGCGTGCTGGAATCTCAGTTTTAAATGCAAGAATCGCGGTTTCTACTCCGAAATCAAAACATCATGTACTCGCTTTCGATGAGCACCCAAAGGGGTAGACGAGCGAGAGCTCAGCCTCCCTTCAAGGTGCTCTTCCGTCTAGTCTGGAAAGTTTGGTGGCGATCACTGAAATTTCGCCAAACAACCTGAAACATCGGTTGGTTCAAAACCGCTTGTACGACCGTCTGTGCACAACGCCTGACTGTGTCATTCGTCCACTTGGCACGGAGGGTTATTGTGTGAAATCTTGTACTGTGTACTCGATCAAATGCAGAGAATGCGGAGATGAATACATCTGCGAATCTGCGCGGCCACTCTGCGAAAAAGTTATAGAGCACCTTAAACGGAAGCTGAGCTCTCGCTCGTCTGCCCCTTTGGTTGCTCATCGGAAGCGAATACGTAACGGTGTTGATTTTGAAGTAGAAACTGCGATTCTTGCATTTAAAACTGAGATATCAGCACGCAAGAATCTTGAGGCTTTTTGGGTGCATGCCAAAAACCCAAAAAATGAACCCCAAAGAGGAGTGCCGCGCCATAACCAGAGATCCATATCTCACATTATGTAACCTTTAACCCGAGATATGACTAATGGCAGAATGTCTCATACTGTTTCCAAGTTCAACGTGTTCGGCCGTCGTTGAGGATCTCAATACGTCGACGGACTTGTAAAGAGGTGAGAGAGTTGCCGCACGGGTTATTCGTGATTTTCGGGCGTAGTCTGGATCGGTGTCGGATTGAAAATGTGTTTGTCCGAATACTTTGATGAATCGATTCAACTCTTTCAGGCTCTGACGAAGGCGAAGCCGCCGGAACGTCGGCCAATAAAGAAGTATAACAACCTTGTGTGTTGCTAAAAGAAGTATACGTAACTGGTTAAGTTTCATCAAAGTGCACCTAGAGCTTATCTACATAGATTTGAGAGAAAAGTGTACATACCTTAAGCATTCATCTCCCAGTTACTGCTTAAAGATAATATGTACTAGCGAAGATTACTAAACAGGAGGAAATGTCCCTAACCACTCTGCCTACGCAGGTAGAATTCATCATGCTCTCAACTAGTCGGTTGTTAGGACTGTGGCACCACGCCAACATGTACTGAAACCCATGATACTAACCTCTCCTTTAGCTCATCCGTAAGTTTGTGGTTGAAGTTGGATTCCAATCACAAAAAATGTACTATATCAGGAAAAACGCGCATGGAAGGGGTCCGGAGTTGAACCAGCAAAACAACAACATCTTGCATCCGATAACTTATCTAGTTGGATCCCAACCTATAGCTCATTACGGTTTAGCTTCCGACCTGTTGCACTTGTTGCTGGCGCATTCCACATAATTGTCCTGCTGATTTCTCGTCGTAAAATCCCTCTTTGAAATCGTTGCCAGCGTCTGTTTGGATTAGGATACGCGTTTTATTTCCTCTTATAAATTAGTGTATGCAAATCATAACGATCTCTTCATCCATGCTGAAGGCTTCGATACTTGTGGCTGAACTGACACATTGATCCCGCTGTTGTATTTTCATTGTGGTCGAAACATCATAATGTTCTTCTCTATGTAGTCTTTTCTTTAAAGCGTAGCTCTTTCCGCCGCAGCACCCATGTTTAACGTTGTTGGGATACTGCTTATTTGAAAATTTTGTTTCTGGGAGGTATCGGTATCATACAGTATTATACACAGGCAATTTTGCTCATTGTCAGCATACTAAAACTAGAACATTCACGACTACAACCCTAGTGGACTGTAGAGGCTGAGGAGCAGCTGTTGGGGAGACAACCTTGAGGAAAACATACATTACGATGTGTCAGAGGGGCAAGGCACAGTGGGATATGAATATCTACCCCGGCTCTTTCTCAGAAGTGCAGTTCAATTTCCAGGGGTGAGTATATTTTTGGATCTGCTATGCGCATTAGGTGAGTTTTTTTTTGGTGTTCTCACCTTCTGCACGGCTGTTACCTTATTTCTAAAAGAAGCTATTCTAGCAGGTCTCTCGGCGACGTAAATCCATCAGTTCGGTTTGGCATGAGGTATGAAATTTGCTATCATTTGCCCGCAGAGATCAAATCCATCTCCGCAAGGAATACAGGTGACATAATCGTCTTGCAAGGTTTTCATCGTGGAAATCGTTATTCGATTCATTTCCAGTACTTCCTCTTAGTTTGGATTAGAATACGAGTTCTAATGGAGACAAAAGGTGCTTGACTGTGACCCCGTTCACCTCTCTGCCATATTAGAATCGTTAGAACGTCAATCGAAATTGCACACACCGTAGTGAGGCGATTGATGTAGCAGCTTCCTCATTGCGAGGAGATGGCGATAAAATTTTTGAGAAAAACTCAATATTTTCTAAGTCATCAAATAAGTTCCTCATGTTTCGTAGTTAGTTTGTTTTCCTCTACTTTTGATTTCCCGACCAATTCATGAACGTACCATACTGCTCCTAATCTTTGCAAAAAGGACAAGCCCGATGCGTTTTTGCGTCGCAAAGCGTCGCACGCGCATAACTCGCTCCAGAATAAAGCTTTTGCTATTCTGAAGACAGATTCTTACTCAGCACGTTGTGGCGAAGCTAGTCATACCCCGCATCACCGTATTTGGTTCTCGCAAATTTTTCTGCTGTCCTAAGGAGTTGCTGAGACACTGAGAAAACAGCAGCTATTCCGTTATCTGATTGTCTCAATACAGCAACTCCTTAGGACAGCTGAACAATTCTCGAGAACCAAATAAGGTGATGCGCGGTATGAATAGCTTCGTCACAACGTGCTGAGTAAGAATCTTTCTTCAGAATCGCAAAAGCTCCATTCTGGAGAGGTTTATGCGCGTGCGACGCTTTGCGACGCAAAAACGCGTCGGGTGCGTCTTTTTTGCAAAGATTAGGAGCAGTATTGTACAATGCGGAACTACTCATTGTGTAGCCAGAAAAAAATTTTGAAAATTTCCTCAATGATTTCATGCCTAGAATCATCGCATGTATCAGGATTTTGTTGCTCGGCTCAAACACAGTTTTATTTCTCGAAAAAAAAAATCTTTTGAATTTGATACACTTTTGCCAATGATCCTATAAGGTGTTCGTGCATTCATGAGAAACTGCAATCACGAGATAATAAAGAAATCTTGGAAATCGATTTCGGCATACTCTACATCAGGAAACTGCTGCTGTTGCAGGTATGCATTGAGAGCTTCGAAAAAGTGGTTCTCGGTAAGGGAGAGGTCTGGAAAATAAGCAGGATGAGGAAGAACTTCAATGCCTCACTGCATCTGTTTTTGCCGGGCGGGTTTTGAACTGTGAGCCGCAGCGCTACCTTGGAGTAGGAGAAAACCTGCATCAGTTTACCACGGCCAACCGTATCTGTGGTGAAGTTTTGGTCATCTACTCAAAATTACAATACTGGGACACTCCTCTTGAAGCTTGAGTTAGTGTAGAGAAAGCTGCAGTGAGTTACAGCCGTGCAGCACCATCAAACACCCAAGACAACCTCCCTAGAGGGAAGATGTGCTTCAGGTAAACTCAGAAGACAAACAACTCATCAACGGGATGTACTGTAGGAGCGTCCTCGATTCTGATATGGGGATGGGAGTCGGATGCGGGTGTTGAAAACATTCAGGATTGCTCCACCAGAGGCAATATTTTTGCTGCTTCAGGATTACGCAGGGGGTTATCGTGCGTAGATGTTCATAGCACTCAGCAGTCTTCGCATATTTTCCGGGAACAGTCGCTTGTTTTTCGGGCAAACTTCTCGTGAATCCCTGTGAACTCTTGATATTTCCTGGAGTAATACCTGCATTTTTCGCACGAATCCAGGAAATACTCGGCAAAAAATAAGCGAAATCCATTCGAAAGCACACTAACTCTGCTCGAATCTCCCCACCTAAGTCTCGAGGGTTGTATTTTTTCCTCTTTCTCGTTAATCCCCTTTTTCAATAGATTTGAAATCGAAGTTTCGAATTAGAGTACCTATTTGAGTGTTTAGTAGCTTGAGTAATAGTAATTTGAGTCTCTAATGCATTATTTGGTCTCAAGTCGGCCCCATATGCCATAAGGGGAACAATTAGATCAATATTGTTCGATTCTTCGATCATATCGCTGTTAAGGTATGCGCATTTTACGTCAATGTCTCTCAAGATTTTGGTCGTAAAAGCACGTCTAAAATTGATTTTCAGCGTTTCGAAAACATATAAATTTAAATGCGTTTTTCATTTCTTCCTCTTAAACAACCGTAACCATATCAGAACGAAATCATTTTCGCAATGCATTCACACATCCAATTTTCTATTGTATTTTCCAACGGAAAGAATTTGCACTCCTATACTAATTTTTTCTATAACTGTTTTTAGCGTTCCTTCCATCATGGTATCATGTCTATTAACCACACCGTTTCACTCTCAGAATAATGCTAACTTACATGTTTTCTTTCATATGTATGTACTACGCTTATAAAGAAAACTTTGCTCCTTATATTTCAATAGTAATGGGTCTCAGGTGCAAAAAAATCGTAGAGAGTAACTGCTGAAGAGACTACTTCTATGGCAATTCCCTTCAGTTGTGCCCTAGCGGTAAGGAGAGGTTTTAGACATGAGCTCTTTCCACCACCGAATTTTCAAATTTATATTTCAGATCCAAGCTCTGGGTATCCTTTGGAGTTTGCTGTGCTGTTCAGGTAAAAATTTCTGTCGTTCCCAAGTTTTCACACATTCCTCTATTGTGAAGAATTATTTCAGCCTTTTCTTCTTTCGACAAGTACAGAGAAATCAATACAGCTTCCTTTAAGGTATGGTTATTATTACTACTGTATGCGTATTACTACATACAAAAAAATTTATGAAATTATGGGAGAAGTTGAGAGAAATGATAGTTATGGAGAGTTGGTTTGAATCGAGAAACAAGCGCTGCTATGGTTAACAATGACTGTGAGGTGTTAGAGCTCCACATCCCCCTTCCAACTGAGCGACTCGTATTTACCAGCTACACTGTAGTAGTGGAAAAATAGTTGAGAATCTCACAGGTTAACACTCACCGAACTACAGTGAAGCATCAGCACCTGAGAGTCAGCAACTTTTGAAAGTGTTTCATTGATGCTTCCTTATCCTGAGTGAATGAATAAGTGGATAAGTATTCTATTAGGTTGCGGAATTATAAATGTCTGTTCGACCCATTAACAGAAATTGCTACAGAAACAACATTTCAGCAGCTCCATCCAAGAGCTATTCTCTAGACTAATCTGTGACTCTTCTACTTCTTCCCTACAAGGTATCAGCGTTCTCTTCACAGAAATTTAGGTGACTCGTTACTGCGTCTCTCGCTGCGCCGAGAGACGCAGTAACGAGTCACCTAAATTTTAACCTTACCACAGTTTCTAACGTTTTTCTCTGCCAAAGAACGCAGCATCGGTAGGGACAAGTGGTATTCTGGTAGTGGCAATACTGCGCCATCAGGCGGTTGAGGGAGGGATTCTCTTAATTTTTGGTTTTCTAGTGAAACACTTTCTCAATGTGCTGTAGGGACCATGTCAAGGATGACTTTTGTAGTCGCTGTATCAACACTATGGTGATGAGGTGCATAGTTCACGGTGTCTTATTCTTCT
Source organism: Ancylostoma ceylanicum (assembly GCA_000688135.1). Lineage (NCBI taxonomy): Eukaryota > Metazoa > Nematoda > Chromadorea > Rhabditida > Ancylostomatidae > Ancylostoma > Ancylostoma ceylanicum. The sequence continues at coordinate 1,850,201 of JARK01001352.1, read as the reverse complement.
GCAGGAAGATTTGCCGTGAACTCCTGTACAGGACTCGCCATAACTGAATTGAACAATCCTTTCATGAATTTCTTCGTTTCGTGGATATTGGACTCCTGTTTTCAATCTTTATTGGCGAGCTTTCGGTGTATAACACCTTCGTCGCCAATAAAGATTGAAAACAGGAGTCCAGTATCCACGAAACGAAGAAATTTATACTTAATGAGGCTCCGGGACGGCACCATCTTACCAAATCCTTTCATATTCTACCTCGAACACAGTATCACCTTTCCTTTGGGACAATCGAGTTTCGGTGTCCGAAATGGCTGCTCACCATCACTGAGCCAGTGTGGTTTTTTGCTTGCATGTTCAAGAGACACCCTTCTATAATCCGACATTGAGGTGACTTGAAAGAGATTGCGTTTCTGCACGATGCGGGGAAGGATTTGGCNCCCATATGATTATCTCTAGCAAGTTAGAGATTGATCGACATGTCGGAGGTGACCAAATGCAATGCTCGACCATAGCACACAGGCCAGCCAAGCAGTGGACGTGTTGCGGACGGGTTATGGGAATCGGCGCGTCCATTCGTAAAGACTATTATGTAATTTCAGAAGCAATGAATTATCGCAACGGCGAGGAGTGGTCTGCAGTCAATCCCCATTGTACGGCAGACAAAGGTAGCCTACCCGCATCACCGTCTTCAACGACCATCGCGGTAAAAGACGACGACGCTGAGGAAGAGCGAAAATACGCCACCTCTTCTATTACTGCATTCAGCTTTTCGAATAGCTGAGTTGCCCCATAAGCACGTTTATCAGAGCTACTCGCGCTCACGTAAAATTTGTCGTACCAAATAATAATAATAGGTGAAAAAAGTGATAGAATGTTATCAACTTTCCAGAGCCAGTACCAGATGAACTTCCATGTCTGAGGCTTAAGTGTTAAGAAACCTGAGGTATCGTCCATCGTCGTGACGATTCTGCGATAACGGCAGCATCGGAAACGTAAGTGCTTGTAAGAAACAGAGAGTTAAATTGGGATCACTCGATCAGTGGAAGTTCCGTTCGGTTCATAAGTGGCGAAAAAAATATGTGCGCGGGTTTGTCAGTGTACCTTCCAAGCAATCGTACAGATGTTCACGCATGGATAGACGAGCTCTATGGAGAACTCAAACAGTACGTGTAGGAGGAAGGGCACAAGTAATAAAAGAACGCACATTCTCGGTAATAAAGAAAATTCACGTACATCCAGCAGAAGTTTCCGTAGAAAACGCTAATGAGAATAGCCTGCTAGATGCCATGTCCATCAAGAGCCGCTCGCGCTCGCATCTGAACAAGCTAACTCACGTTCCCGCAGAAATACAAGCAACAGACAGCAATACACAACAGAAGAAAACTATAAGAAATACTGGAAATAAACGAAGTTAAGCGATACGCCACCAAGTATGTTCCTGCAGATCAGAAAAATGGGTAAAGAGGTCAATCTGGAAAAGCAGGTCTATAGATCTGGTTATTCGGAATGCGTCATCAATTGAAAACCACGGTCACACAGAGTGACGCATTGAAACAGTGAACATCAGTGGGGGAGGTAGATCAGTGCAATGGGATGGCAGCCCTTGCAAACAAAAGAAAAGAAATCAGAATGAAGTTGTAGTACTACTTTGTTCCATGTGCTAGAGCACGTCCACAACTCCTTAGCATTAGAAGAGACGAGCATAGACTGAAAAAGGCGACCCCCTTCAGGTCAAAGCAGTCCCTCTAAAGCGTGATGGCGGGTGGGCTGCCGCTGACAGATAGCACCAGCCGTATACGCAACTGATGAAAATGTCACTGGCTGATATTGCGTTATAGCAAAATTATTAAATTTCGAGCAAGGCTCTGCTTATAGGGACAGATCTTTTGACCAACCGAAAAGTTGGACAGCAAAATTATCCCATTGGTGGAAAAACTTAGCATTATTTTTATGCGGCAAACAAACTTCACAACAAACTAACATGTAATCCTCTAATAAAAGGAAAAGCCACGTTTTTCACTGAAAGAGGAGTGATAGTAACGCTAACGAGATGTTTCAAGAATCTTGGCAAAACAATGTGAACCAAAAACGGGACCATTTTTTGGTTCAACACAGTTCTTAGGTGAGCCTCCACAGATGCTGAGTAATCTCGTCAGAAGGCAGCATCGAGGAAAATTGCTACTTCTAATGTAGGTGGTGCTCCGTGCAATTGGTTGCTTGGTTGCTAGCGGAACAAAAGTGTTAGTGTATGTAGAACACAAAGAATCGTCACCTACCTGTGGAGATATTGCAGCGACGGCCATAAGCATCGTCTACTGATATGAGAAAGCTGTTAAACGATGTGCCAGCAATGCAGAATCACTTATTCGCACAAGTGCGTGACATTCAGGTGACAAGCCCTACCAACGTGAAGAAGCGCACAATCGAAGATATGGGAAAAGGCTCTTCGTCTGCATGGATATCTCACGTATTTCGCATAATTTCAACATAGAGTATGTGTTCCAGTCATTCGAGACTCGGAAGACAGGCTCGTACATGTCCGCTTACTTCTCAACAGGCGATTCTTTATAGTTTTAAATAGATTTGGATAGAAGATGGGAACTTGGAGGTGTTGTTATTGCAAAGAACAAATAAAAATGTTCTATAAAGATAAAACGAAGAGATGATGATCAAGCGAACACAATTTCTCGGCAATGCGAGAATGAAGAGCAAGTTTCAAGCTCTTCAATGTGGAACCTGCCACCACCGAGTGGATCTCTGTGCAAGAGTATATCAAGCTGTAACTACGATCAGCGGATTCGTGGCAATGTGCTCAACCGGTTGCCACACGTGGTGCGACGCGTGGGGCCGCGTGCACGACAGGTCGCGCACAAACGCATGCTTAATACAGTGCGCGTCAAAACTTTACGCCCACCCTAGAAATTCGCCGTTTCGGACGAGGATCAAAATTTCCCGTGAAATGGAGTTCACTATCGTTTTCGGCGGGCTTGAAAACCCCCTTAAACTTTTGCTAGGTATTTTCCTAGCGATCCTGCAATTTTTTATTCGTTTTTGAAGGAAGAACGCGGCGGTTCAAAACTTTACGCCCACCCTTGAAAAATGTCGATTACTCAGGAAAGGTGTTGCTAACCAACTGACAAATGACGCAGACTGATGTAATAGCGTTCCAGAAGACCGCGGAAAACACTTCGGAGCATTTAAAATCAATGGTTAGGGTACTTTGCCAGTCAATGACTAGGCAAACCCTTCACTGAGCAAGTGTGAACAGAACAAAAATTATTTAAGAACCTGTGTGAGCGCAGACGCCTAGCGGGCATTTCCACGAGCAACCTTAATGAGAATAGATGGAAAAGGAAACACTTGAAGACATTTCAAGGCCGACGCCACTGTCATATCACCCGTTTGGTCCTCCTCCTCCACAACGTCGGCCGAGAAAATCCGAACTAAATTATCGCTGACTCTTTCCAAATCGACCGATCCCTACGCACATCAGCATTTAAGGACTTCTGAGGCAAGAATATAAGGCATGTTCCCCGAACCACGCGACACCACCCTTGGAGTGGAGTGATCTTGTCAGTTACAACATGAACAGCATGTGGGCTTGGATGGCATTTTTTCGTAGTGCTTGCTAACATCCAGTATTTCGCTCATATCATCTGATCATGTGTTCATTGGTGAGCGTTGAAGTCACACCACGATTTTCCTGGCTGAATGTTGCATTACTATAGAGATTCATGGGAGAAGCGGGAGGTTCCTTTTTTGCCGCAACTTTGGCGGTTGAATTTCGGTGATCAGGACAGACCTCTGACTTCAGGATTGCAGAGTTGGGATTCAGATGGGCTCATCAATTCAAAGCAGTGCTCTACAAATGCATTTGCCATCATATTTCCTTTGACACGGCGTGCACCACTTCATTTTCGGCCAGGGTCACGACTCGGAGCACCCTTCACGTCTAACTCGCAGCCTCTCAANAAAAACCTCAATGTCGGACGAGTGTTGCCTAGTTGGATCGCCACCTAGCAAAGCCAACGGAGCAGCGTGTGACTAGTGTTGACTGTATGTCTAAAGTAGGACTACAGTGGGTCCTTAACACCCAGTTTTGAGTGCACCTCCGTAGGCAATGTGCGGCTGAGAAGTTGAGATAGGCAGTCTTGCATGTTCGATGTCAATCGACGCAGATGCGCTCAGATTGCCTCTAAGGAGCAAGAGTAGCGGGCTGTATGAAATCAGTGTGATCCATAGATGCTCCATAAATTATCGAAATTCCGTGAATCGGATTGTACGGCAAATAAACTTGCTAGAATCTGAAGGTATGTCATGACCGCGAAGTGTGCGAAAAGAGAAAAATAAGGTTTTAAAAAACCAGAATTGCGGCCGTAAGCTCGAAAGTTGGGTACCAAGTTAATTTTAGGTGCTGAACACAATGGCACTAGAGGGAAAATTCGATGGACAGAGGAATAGCCGGGATTGGGAAATTTGAGGGGTGTCCTATAATTATGAAACGCACTGTATAAATCTACCAGTCTGGCCGTCCGGCTGACGCCGGACTTCCAGACTGTTCGTTATGCTCGCTTCTCTCGCATGACTTCACCTCGCATCCAACCTAGAAGAATAATGGGCATGCAGATTTTGCTCCGTTTTCCCTATATGCCTCCTCATAAAAAATGGACTGATCAAAGAAAACTGCTTGCGTCTCTCAGAGCAATTTAATCATTCTCCTGGGTGAAATAGCTAATCGTAGCTATATGTAACCGATTGGACCTAGAATGAATACGGGAAATGGTTTATCATTCTTTGTTTGCTGTGAGTGATCCATTGATATCAATCAGCATGAACATATAAAAGAGGACGGAGAGGTGTGTTCGGACACAAATGAGAGTAGAACACGCTGGAGGGG
>JARK01001352.1:1828480-1838850 GCA_000688135.1 Ancylostoma ceylanicum | reverse complement strand
GGATTTGGCTGATGGCGGGTCGCGCACTTAGTAGGTCAGCATTAAGTGGGTGCAGTACTAATTGAAACATAATTTTTCAGCCACAAGAAATCAGATGAAACCAAACAATCCGTATCTTCTGAAACACCCTGGAGTTCTCCTTCAGGTGCACACACTAGCCCTGCTGAACACGCTGATACTAACGAAAAATTAGAAAAAAAAGTAAAATATGTGCAGCAGACATTCATAATTTACTACCACATCAGGGGCGCATCTTGAATTAGTTTTTTGATTTACAGACCTGGAGAGCTCCTCTACTACGTTTTGTGTTTCGATCCATGATTGTATAGCGCACGTACGTGCTTATGAATAAATAAATAAATAAATAAATAAGTAAATAAATCCTCAACCTAATATTACACCCGTCTACAGATCCCGCACCAGATTTTTTTAACAAAAGTTCAAAACGTTGATTTGCGTTCTTTTCTTTGCAGGGCTTTAATTCTTGGTAACTTAGCAATGAATAGACCAAACTCCGGGTCATGAACCGTATCTGAGTGTGCTAGCGTATTTTATGGAAATCACGCCAGGCATCGCATTGTGTCACTCGCGACGAGCGATGGGCACGATCGGTCTAAAGAACTCGCGCATTTTCAGGTACAAAATAGAGATCCGGAATCAGTTTCATGAAGTACGCTTGCCCACTCTACGGCGGTTCTTGGTCCATTGTCTGACCTGTTAATCGCTTGTCGCCGTGAGCTGTAGCTTGGAATAAAAAAAACTCAAATACCCCGTCTGAACGTATCTTAAAAATTTAATGAGACGTTGGTTTCGTTTTATCCGTTCACAAGCTTGGAATAAGTCATACTGGTGGTTTATCGCTCTACATAGTTTCCCTATTCTCGTCATCTTTGACTTTATGTAACTTAGTGTGATTAATGTTTCAGATTCCTGATGCATTTGTGAACATCACTAACATCACCATCGGATCGTGAGTACTCTTCTGTAGCACCTACACACTAAAAAGGAATTCAGTTGTTTTGTTTTGTTTTGTTTCTTCCACTTTGCAGATTGAATGCTTTTGCTGCCTATCTTTGCGTTGACCTGAATATGGAAAACGCAAAGTCTACCTTATCATGTATTTCACATTTTCAGTGTACATCTCTATTCGCCTTGCACTTACGAATGGCAATGCACGAAATCCCTTGGAACTCACTGCATTCATGGTTACTGTGTGAAGCCCGGAAAAAAGTGCAGAACAGATGCCGATTGCCCTCCCAGCTCAGATGCGCAGTGTATCTATGGACAGTGTCTTCAAATTTCCGTCACATGCAGTTCGGATTCGGACTGCCCTTTTAATCCTCTGACGGTTTGTAGAAACTTCATCTGCATGAAAGATGACGGCAGACCGTCTGATCAAAACAACAAACGAGATCCTCTCTCCTGCGTCACCGACACAGATTGCCGCTCTCATGGAAATATGCTTTGTATAGGAAATTATTGCAGAAAACTCGGCGCATTCTGCGCACGCGATGCAGATTGCGGTTTCGTAAGCCGTATAATGTGTATGAATTCTCGATGTGTCAAAAGGGAATCCTGCAGAATAGATCAAGACTGTCCGGGGTATCCTCTATCAATGTGCATCAGTTCACGCTGTGCTATGTCGCCCTTCTGTCGAAGTGATTCTGAATGCATGGAATTTCCACAGACATACTGTGTCGACTCCTATTGCAGAAAACTCGGGCAATCATGCCGAGTAGATTCTGACTGTCCCCTTGATCCCACGGTGTACTGTCTTGACAACAAATGCTCAAAACTCGGACAACCGTGTAGAATAGACAGTGATTGCCCCACAGCTCCAGATATTAGCTGTCTACAAGGAACCTGCGTCAAGCTTGGTCAAATGTGCCTCGTGGACACGGACTGCAAATATCATCCTTCAACGTTCTGTTATGAATTACGATGTGAGAAAGTATTATCGTGTATGGTGGACTCCGACTGTAAACGCTACGCCCAGACGTCTTGTATTGACTCGAAGTGCAGGAAGATGGGACAGTCTTGTAAAAAGGATAGGGATTGTCCGGCCTATCCAAAAACCGTGTGTATTGACTCGCAATGCAGGAAGTTCCTCTCTTGTAGAGTGGACCGAGAATGCCCAGGATATCCACGGAATGCATGCATAGAATCAAAATGCCTGCCAGTACTGCAGCGTTGCAGCTCGGATGTCGATTGCCCGCACTACCCTCACACCAAGTGCATCGGATCGAAATGTGTCAAACTTGGCCAGGAATGCTCAACCTCTGCTGACTGTCCATACCAGCCTCACACAATTTGCCGCAACTCACGTTGCGATAAGGTAATTTGTTTGAGCGTTTGTCTTTTTGAAAAGAGCTAAAAGGATAAAATTTAAAGCCATGAGCAGATAAGTCAAAAAATCATACCTTCAATTCCCTCATGGAAGCATCCAGAGATATTTGATACCTCTGGAAATCACCTCTGTGTGCTTAATTCGGTACAACCCAGATCTTTACTCGGAATAAGTAACTTCCCGATTCAACCTAAGACTTGCCCAACCGTACAACTAAGTCAAGTCTTACTTCAGTTTTTTATTAGTTTACTGTTACATCTCTGAAAGAGTTGCCTACCTTTATCGACATTTTTCACTTTTGCGAGGTGTTTGTGATGTTCAGCACATTTTTTCGGTGTATTAAATAGTCAAATAAGTAAATACCTGATTTGAAGGGTACTATGTAGAGTATGGTGAGCGAGTTCTTTTGATTTCACTCAATAGTGCATTGATATCCTATGGATACTACGTTAGTTCACCTTTCTGCAATGAGATGTACTGCGTATCAGTTGTCAATTGCGTGTGAGTGATAGAGTTTCCAAATANAGTCTCTTATGTTTGCGCTTGTCATGTAAATGTGGAAAAATTGAAAGTGTGGGCAGAACAAGCTACAGTGGAAATCCAGTGAAAAGTTAGCATACAGACATAATTTGCAATCTAACTACTATATATTTGAGTTTGTGACGTGAAACGCACTTTGCCCTGAAGGAATTGGTGAGCGGTTATACCACTATCATATCTCATCAGATCCAACCATGTAAACATGTTTATAGCATGAGCTGTATCATTTCCGAAGAACACTGGAAAGGCTCATCTAATCGGAGGATGGTCTGTATCAAAAATCTTTGCCTCAAGGTGCTCCACCCGTTGGGTGACCCCCGTCGCACCTCGTATGTTAATGCATAGGTGACGAACTCAGCAGATGGGCGATGCAGCAGTCCTCCAATATCATGTCATAGTGTTAAGTGGATGCGGAATTCGTCATCAGCATATCAAGCTATCCTCAGATCCAAATTTTCAGCGTCCAAATGATCGGAAACGTTTGAACGAGGTTGCAGGGCTGGTCGATACCACTCTGTTTTAGGCTGCGTCACAGGCAGGTGGTTGCTGACTAACTGCTGCCTAAAGACCCATCGCCCTTTGTGGGTAGCCGTGGCGCCGGGCAATATGAAGGGGACCACACACCGCGTCTGTGAGGCCAAATTACCTGTGAACATTGGATAATGCCCGAGGAATGTTGAGCTGTGGTGTGTTGAAGAAGTCGACCCAACCTCGGACAGCAGGTGTCCACTGCCGTGTGGAGGAGCAGCGGCTATGAAGACATTTGTTCTTTTTTTTTCGAAATCTTTGGTGATAAACATTGCACCACACTGGCGGGTCCACCATGGTATACCTTCGTCGCTTGGAAGACCAACAATGATTTACATCACAGTGAAAATGGATGAGACCTGGTGTTTATTGGTCAGCGCTTATCAAGTCAAATAAAAGTAACTCAGGAAATCTAAAAACCGTGTTTTGCATCGGTATGCATGGGTTTTGCATGACTTTGAGAAAATCGTGGATTTTTCGCGGGATTTGCATGGGATTTGCATCGGATTTGGACACGCATGGGTTCTGAATGGGTATGTATGGGATTTGCACCGATTCAAGCAATGCTGAAGATTATTGATAAAAAAAACCGGGTTTCGCACCGGATTAAACCGGGATTTGCATAGGTGTGCATGGGTTCTGCATCGATTTGTAAATAAGCGCTTACTTTATTCTTTTATCAATTACTGCCGTCGTATCTTGACATTCAAGGTGATTTATGCCTGTAAAAAATTTTAATAATTTTAACCCACGTAGTTATGCCAAGAATTTGTAGGTTTCTTTGAAATACAAAAATATTGCATATTAAAATGAGGAGCATTCACCATCTCAATGTACGGAGCACCTCAATCGGACTTCCAGCAGGAGGAAGCTCAGCCAAAAACTTTCGGGAACCGAGACACTGGGCGTGACAGACGGAAATGGTGTGCCGAGCATCCTCCAGAGCATGCGGCAGAGCAGAATTTTTGCCCCAAACTCATGGGGGTGGTGCCCGCACCCTCACACAAGCAAGGCCAGATGAGACTACAATCCATGCAAAACCCAAGTCACCTCATGCAAAACCCATGCAGAACCCATGCAAAATCCGGTTTTCGAACCGTGTTCAAAACCGATGCAGATCCCATGCAAAACCTGGTTTTCAAACCGTATTTTGCATGGGATTTGCATGGGATTTGCATGAGTGTGCATGACTTATTCGTGGGATTTGCATCTTTCAACCTGATGCAAAACACGGTTTTATCCCATGCAATACACGGTTTCTAGATTTCCTGAGAACATACAGGAGGATGTGTTTTGGAGAGAAGTGCAGGAGGCAGATGGAGGGAAAACCGCAAGGATGAGAGCGGCGGCAATGACGCACATTCCAGCAGGGTGCTCGAAACGGATCTACAAGGGTGCGCACACAGTCGGGGAAAGACTTGACAGAAGGGTCAGTAGTGGTGTAATAGGTGCACCCGAATCGGAAGTTGAAAACATTGAGAAATGGGTCCATCGATATGTGAGGAGAGCCAGCGTTTGGTAATGTGAAAAATGGTCAGTCGACGGGTACACAGCTAGGCTGGGGGTGCGCTGGCACGTAATAGTGGGGAAGATGCAGAATAATGGGGTCGCTGACAGTACAGGGGCGAGGGCATCCTTTAATGAGAATGACGCAGAGGAACTGGTTCACAAATAGGGAGGAATGTGCGTAAGAACGAGCTTCTGATGAATGTGAAATGAGTGGCGCACAGTGCGGGAGATGCGAGCAGGTAACGCGAGCGAAGCAAGCACGAAAAGGAGACTGAGTGTTCTACGTGAGCCGGGAGATCGGGCTGTTTTGAGCGAAATACGAACTTGGAATAAGACCAAAACATAACATTTTATTTAAAAAAAACAGCATCTCAACCCAAAAATCCCGCGAAGCGGGCAAGTGCGAGACTCGCCGAAGGCGAGTCGGAGCACTTGTAGATTTATAATGGAGATGGGTTCTACAAACAGGTAGGTAAATTTCAATAATTTCCAATGTAGGAGCCCAGATTTCTGAAGTTCCAAAGAAGAGGTGAGCCGAACAGCGATTAGAACTAGTTGGAAGAGACAGACTTCTGCGTGAATATATACAGAATCGGTACCATACGAAAAAAAAACAGTAAAAAATAAAGTGTGCAATTCCACATTTTTTCCATTTTTTGAGACCTATTTTCAGGAAAAATACGACGCGTTGTGCAGATTGATAAAATGCGCTGTAATCGATAGTGGCAACAAACTTAGAAAATGTGTAGAGGTTTGGTGGAAGTTCACTACGAAGCTCAATATTGGCGTCGGAAAATGGGGTTGATAAAATTGTTGGGTACGCGCCGCGGCCTGTGGCGCGCGCGGTATTGAACTTTTCCCAAATGCGACGTGGGTTTCTAATAGAGGAAGGTTTTCTCTATCGAACCATATACAGCACGCCTATACATGAACGCTCCTTCATCCCGCCATTTTTCCCAAACATCCGGAATTTTCGACCTTCGATCGATATTTTTGGCCTCAGGGATTTCAGGGATCCAAGAGCGTTGAGCCGATGTTCGCCTAGTATAGGTAAGAAGTGGCAGAGTATTACATGAATATATTCACAATTGGTGGCGAAGAGAAAAAGAAGCCGAGAAAACAGCGTTTGAAATTTGACATTTTTCCCGATTTTTGGGACGAAATTTCAGGAAAACGAGGGCGCGCTCCACGGATCTGTAATATGCATGGTAATCATCAATGACAGGTAAGTTAGAAAATATGTAGCGAATTTGGACAGGCCCCTCACGGGTCTCGCCGTTGGCCGCTGAAAATCCGGAAAGACAGGTGCATGGCAACGTTGGGTCCGCGTCGCTGCCTCTAGCGCGCGCGGCATTGAACTTTTCCCAAATGCGACGTGGGTTTCTAATAGTGGAAGGTTTTCCCTATCGAACCGTATACAGCATGCCTATATTCGATCGCTCCTTCATCCCGCCATTTTTTCCGAACATCCTGGNGGGGGGGGGGGGGGGGGGGGGGGGGCACCGCAAGATACGCGATTGGTAAGTTTAAGCAATTCGCAAATAACATGGTCCAATCGCGCCGCCCATTCCAGGTATAACGCTCCACACTCAGGATGTTGTGGCTGCGAATTGTGATTATTTATAATTATTATTATTATTCACCGCCGTCGAGAAAAACAACTGTTTCATTTACAGAAAACGTTTTCAGGGAGATGGCACGGGAACCAGCGACAGGACAGTAGGGACGTAAGTCTTTGGTATCTGTACAGCAACTATCGAAGAATTTGACTAGTCGAGTTGAACAATTCATTTTTTCTATACAGACTTTCCCGATTCTTCTGTAATAATTTCAAAGATCCATGTTCCTCAGAAAATCTAAAAATCGTGTTTTGCATCGGTTCGAGAAAATCGTGGGTTTTCCGTGGGTTTTGCATGGGATGTGCATCGATTCGGAGGCGCTTGGGCTCTGAATGGGATCTGCGTGGGTTATGCATGAATTTTAGCATTGCTGAGAATTACTGATTTGAAAAACCGGGTTTTGCATGGATTTAAAAAGGGATTTGCATCGATATGTATGGGTTCTGCATCGATTTGTAAATATCCGCTTGTTTCAATTTTTCTTATTAATTACTGCCCGTTGTGTCTTGACATTCAATGTGATTTATGCCTCTAAAAATTTGCTAATTGGTATTCGCANATTATTGATAAAAAAAACCGGGTTTCGCACCGGATTAAACCGGGATTTGCATAGGTGTGCATGGGTTCTGCATCGATTTGTAAATAAGCGCTTACTTTATTCTTTTATCAATTACTGCCGTCGTATCTTGACATTCAAGGTGATTTATGCCTGTAAAAAATTTTAATAATTTTAACCCACGTAGTTATGCCAAGAATTTGTAGGTTTCTTTGAAATACAAAAATATTGCATATTAAAATGAGGAGCATTCACCATCTCAATGTACGGAGCACCTCAATCGGACTTCAAGCAGAAGGGAGCCCTGCCAAAAGCTGACGGAAATCGAGAAGACGGATATGCCAGACGGTGAGGGTGTGTCGAGCATCCTCCACCGCATGCGCCAGAGCAGAATTTTTGCCTGAGACTCATGGGGGTGCTGCCCAACACCTCCACACAAGCAAGCCCAAATGAGACCACAATCCACGCAAAACCCACGTAACCTCATACGAAACCCATGCGGAATCCATGCAAAACCCGGTTTACAAACCGTGTTCTGCTTGGGATTTGCATGTCTTAATCGTGGGATTTGCATCTTTCAATTCCCATGCAGAACACGGTTTTATCCCATGCAAAACACGGTTTCGAGATTTCCTGAGTCTAATCAGAAATCGAGTCTTATAGTTATTTCGTGACTAGAGAAATGCTATCCCGCGTGCTATCTCGACTACTACGGTACAAGATTCCCGATTTGGCGTGATTGTTTACTGCAACCCTAACGAACATACAACTCTCCTTCCTTTCTGAAAAAGCGCAAGCGTTCTAAGAAAACATTTCTAGCAAATTACAGAGAGAACGCTAAAGGCAACACACAGGGGGCCATAAGTTACTGTACAACGCTTGATCTTTTATTCCTCCCCCAAAAATCCATGCATTGTCCCACTCTTTTCTCAGCCAAATAGAGAAAGGTTTGAAGTATCGTTCAGTTAAGATCCGCTTTTCCGTAAGGGTTTTGTTATCGAGCAGTTGGCTTCGAAACAAATTTTCGAGAAAAGTGGGTTGTTGTTACAATTTTTCCTGGAAAATCCACAAAATCTTTGAAGTGGAATTCACCGCTTAAATGATTCTTGAAGAGCAAGAAGTGCTCTTTCCAGATATGTACGGGGTTTTCTAAGGAAGCGAAGTCTCGCAAAGATGCAGGCAAAAAGTCACGGCTACTGTATGCCACCGGTAATGGCCAATTTTCACCAAATTTGCGTTCTAGAAATATTTCCAGTAAAAGACAGGACATCAGCTAGATTGTTGATGTGACCTGAAAACTAGAGTAAAAATGTTGCAGAATGGCTACACAGCCTCATCAACAGGCCCAGATACAAGCCAGCTGTGCTCCTCGAAACCTAAGGCTTGCTTTTTTAATCCGAGCAATTTTTGGAACACCCTCGTCCTGTGCTCTTATCTACCCCGATCTTCAGTGGATTTTGCACATACACCTCAAAATAGGCTTCAGGAGTACGAGACCACTTTTTATTCCCCTTCGATCCGTTGTCACGAACAGTTTTTGTGGCTTTTTTGCTCCGAAATTGCGGGCTGGATCAGTGCATTTGGCCGCAGCAAAAATCTGAGTTTAAAGTTCCCGCTGAAATTTCTCAGCCATATCCCGAGTATCCAGGGCAAGTTTGTAATCAGAAAATAGAGGAAATCCAGCTTTATCAAGGGAGGCCTAGCTTTTCAAAAAACATTGCACTACCGCAGAGTAATGAGCCAGCAAACGATGTACGATAACTTATGCCCCCCCCCCTGTACAGAACTGAGATCACCCAGGGCAGACGTGTTAACACATCACAAATTTGCCGATCATCAATGTCTTAACGCTGGGCTATGTCAGTGATGCATACTTCAGGCCCAGGATAGCTCATGCGGTCACCTCTTCCCAATGCAGGACCACCAGAAATCTATTTGAATAGATGATGAATTGTTGCCGCAACGAGATCTCACTCCATGAGGCACTTATGTATTAACAAGTTCTCCTCAACCCTCTAGCTTTCAGCCCAAGCTTTACTGCCTTCTGGAGAACAGCTGGTGACATCAACAAAAAAAGAACTAAATGCCCGAGCGCTACCGCATCAGTAAGAATTAGATGTGGGCTCGACTATAGTGCCAAAAATTTCTGTCGAAATTTTTGTTTTTCTTATTTTTGTTTTTATTACACTATGGTACCCAAAGCAACTAGAAGAGGCTTAAGTGATCCATACCAACTCACGGCCTATATTTTGCCATTCTGATTCCAGGCGCATGCGCACATTCCATTGACACCACTATTGACACTATGTTGTGGCAAGGGCAGCTGATTGGTGCGGTACATAATATTCTGCCCGATGGGATATTACAGGCACGGAACTCTGCCCACAAATGAAACACAACCCTGGGAAACTCTGCCCATTGTCAAACTATAGCACACATTAGTGAAAATTCGTATTTGCCTGTCAATATAGGTCTACGGGCGCGTGTGGCGCAGTGGAAAGAGGCTCGCTGCTCACGCACACGGTCAATGGTTTGATCGCGCCCGTGGCCAATCAAGCCATCCTCCCTCCGGGGTCGGTAAATTGGTACCAGAGGAGTCTGGGAGGATGAAGCACTGACTTGGTTCATCGGTTGCCCCCGCAAGTCACTGTACAGGGCACATACGCATTCAACGCCTCTACGATCTCCAGATGAAGTCGAATGCGTGGCGCATCCCCACGTGACGGGATTGATGAACGCCGACCACTTTATCTTTTATCCTTTATACTTCTACAACCATGTAGTGCAGCACCAAAAAAGCGGAAATTAATCAAAACAACCTACTTTCTTCTGCTACCTCAAAGCTACTTATAGCACCTTTTCGTTTGAGTACGAATCAAATAATGGATCGCTATAGCCACCCTTCTGGAATTAAGACTACGGAGCATTCGCGAACTTAATAATGTACGAGGGTTAAGAGCGATTTGAGGAAAAGATTAAGATTAAGAGCTGCGCTAACAGGTCGAGTTCCAAACGAGTATTTCTTTATCGCTGAGAATTTTTCACGATAAGCAAGGGCTTCTAAAGTCACATATTGTGCAGCCTGCAAGATTTTCGCGGTGGGCAGAATATTATACGGACAGAATATTATATACGACACCGGAACACTCCAACCGTTTTTATGTTCAATGCTTCTTGACATCTATAATTTTGGAATCATCAAGAACGCTCATCAGAAGGTCGTTTACATGTCCCTGAAAAAAAAAGCTGGAAAAACGTTTCCCGTCCACCC
>JARK01001352.1:1796287-1817689 GCA_000688135.1 Ancylostoma ceylanicum | reverse complement strand
GGGGGGGGGGGGGAGGGGTGGGGAGGGAGACGTATTTCTTTGCTCAGTTTTCGTACAAGGTTTATGCCTCAAACGGAAACTGAACAGACAGTAAAAGCATGAACACATATTATAAGTTTACTATTCTCCTCTGCACATCATCGCTGACCTTCATAAAAGTTAATTTCAGAGCATGCTAATATGGGTAGCTTTGTATTCGCTGCAAATTGCAGGTATGACTTTCGTTGTCTATAAGGTAATAACGCTCATCGGTTCTGTCATACAATGAGATTTTTGTGGATCCATTTCAAACATCTACAATTTCAGCGCAAAAGTTGCGAGGACAAATTAGAAAACGAGATAAAGAGGTGAGCATTAATACAAATATGATAGAACTCTTGAACATGTTTCGTAGGAATTCACTGTGACTGCCTTTTTAGGTCGTGATGCCGATTTATCCCGATCCCCCATTTGCGGGAATAGTATCTAATCACACAATCACGATCACGAAAATCAAAGTGGGCATGTAAGTATGTTTAGCAGTTTTAGATGAAAAAAATGTGAAGAATAGAGACCGGAAGATTTGTACTGGAAACAGCAATAAAATGGTCAGAAGGAAGAGAGAAGATTGTTTCAAAAACTTCTCAGATGAATGAGAAACTACCTAAGCCATTTTCATAAACTGAATGGATGAAATCGTTAGTTAATATTTACACATTTCAGCATCTTTGCCTTGTCGTCCAAAAAACCATGTAAGGCGAAAAGCGACTGTTCAATGTTTGACGGTGCAAAATGCTTCCATGGTTGCTGCGTGAAAGTTGGAAGAAAGTGCAAAAATGACAGCAACTGTCCTCCTTATCCCCAGTCGCAGTGTGTTTACTCGCAGTGTCTCGCAATTGCTATGAAGTGCAGTTCGGATGAGGACTGTCCGTTTTACCCACTCGTTGGTTGCGTGAATTCACGTTGTAGAAAACTGCAATGCAACCAAAAACCGTGGCCATGCACTATAGATTCTCATTGCCCATATTTTCCCATAACAAAGTGCATCAAGAAGGAGTGTGTTTTCCGTGATCAGACGTGTATGAACGATCGTGACTGCCCCTACTTCCCAGAAGCAACATGCAAAAAATCACGTTGTGTTAAGGTGAGCAACATGTGCTTCCATACAATATGAGTAGCATTCGGTGTGTATCATCATGAGGGGAAAAGGGGCGAGCCAGGCGACTCTGATTGGCGTATTCGGGCCACTTGAGCGGCGTCAATCCCATGACACATAATCTATTTGTGCCTAGCGCCGTATGCGCCGTACGAGTCAAACAGGAGGGTGTGACGAGCGGCTCGAATGCGCCAATTAGAGTCGTTTGGTTACACCCCCTTTTCCCTCATGATGATACACACCCAGTAGCATTGAACATCTCGCAATATTTTCCCACCACTGAAATGATCAGGCGACGCTGATCATAAAGGCATACATGTTTCCTGGCAAAAATGCCAAAAATCTGGTTTTGAATCCCGGATTTTGTGAAGAGTGAGGCACGGAACACAGGTTACCTGCACCCCTGTGCACTTTTCCCACCGACAGCATCTTTTCCTCAGAGTTTTGCCGCCGAGCGAGTCGCCTACTTCATATCATACCGGGCTCGTTTTTAGCTGGGACTGTACCCTCAACTCATTTCGAATCAAAGGGGCATGAAAACGCAATTCCCTGTGTTCTGGTGAGGAATCATTCATATCATTGTGATCAGCGTTGCCTAGCGAGTAGAGATGGAATACACCGCTCAAGGATATTCTCAGCCATCGCCTTCTATGACGGACATCCCGCATCACCAAGATGTGCTCAGTCCGCATCGTCCCACAATCCCAGCTTTTCTGCTGCTAACTCGTTCTGTACAGGCGATGTCTGTGAATACCATAAGCTCTTCTGTATGTTTTCGGTGGCAGCGACTTGATCGCACCACGATTCTGCCAGATAATTTGCCCATTTTCACCTCTCTCGTCTTGGTTGACAAGTACATAGTGTCATAATCGCCCTATATACACTTACTTTTCCATCGCTATGGTAGTGCCGTTGACGATTTTTATCAGTGCTCAAATCGTGGCGATCAAATCGGAGCAATGGTAATCATCTCGCGGCGACTGAATCCCGTCGCGACGAGTATGCCAAAATTTGAAAAGAGCTCTATACTTTTTTGTATTTGCTTTCTTTTGTTTTTCAGAATATGATATCTACTTCTGGGAAGGATGAAATGACACCCTGTCCTAGGAAGAATGATACTATTGGAATGTGAGTTTTTTTCTCCTCTAAAATACGTGGGAGGTATCCAACAAATCCCCAATGGATTTCTCTCCTTTTGGCATTAAATCCTTACCTAGTTCTTTCCAGGATTCTCATACTTATAGTATACTAATTTTCATGCATATTTAAGGGTGGGACAAGCATGCATACACGATACCGACTGTCCACTCTATCCACAACAGCAGTGCCTAGACGGGAAATGCCTTGCGATCGGTGGAAAATGCCGGTATGATGCGGACTGCCCAAACTCCAAATATACTCGCTGTGTGGAATCGCAATGTATAAGGATAGGGCAGCAATGTAGCAGTGACGAGGAATGTCCATTATACCCGCACACCGAGTGCATCTATTCCACATGCTCTTTGGCACGAGCGTCATGTAAAACAGATCGTGATTGTCCTCAAACTCCTCCCAGAGAATGTGTGCGTTCTGTGTGCATTAAGCGCAAACACTGTAGCAAAGATTTGCGTTGTCCTTTCCATCCTGAAAATCAATGTCTGGGAACCCAATGCTGCAAGCCAGGAGCACAGTGCTCTAATGACGTCCAATGCAAAAAGGAAGGAAATCGTTTCTGTGTGAATAATGTTTGCATAAGGCTTGACCTTTCCTGTACCAAGGACCAGGACTGTCCCTTCTACCCTCATACTCAATGTATTAATTCAGCATGTGTAAAGGTGGGAAAAGCATGCACAAACGATCGCGACTGTACACTCTATCCACAACAGCAGTGCCTAGACGGGAAATGTCTCGCGATCGGTGGAAAATGCCGGTATGATGCGGACTGCCCAAACTCCAAATATACTCGCTGTGTGGAATCGCAATGTATAAGGATAGGGCAGCAATGTAGCAGTGACGAGGAATGTCCATTATACCCGCACACCGAGTGCATCTATTCCACATGCTCTTTGGCACGAGCGTCATGTAAAACAGATCGTGATTGTCCTCAAACTCCTCCCAGAGAATGTGTGCGTTCTGTGTGCATTAAGCGCAAACACTGTAGCAAAGATTTGCGTTGTCCTTTCCATCCTGAAAATCAATGTCTGGGAACCCAATGCTGCAAGCCAGGAGCACAGTGCTCTAATGACGTCCAATGCAAAAAGGAAGGAAACCGTTTCTGTGTGAATAATGTTTGCATAAGGCTTGACCTTTCCTGTACCAAGGACCAGGACTGTCCCTTCTACCCTCATACTCAATGTATTAATTCAGCATGTGTAAAGGTGGGAAAAGCATGCACAAACGATCGCGACTGTACACTCTATCCACAACAGCAGTGCCTAGACGGGAAATGTCTCGCGATCGGTGGAAAATGCCGGTATGATGCGGACTGCCCAAACTCCAAATATACTCGCTGTGTGGAATCGCAATGTATAAGGATAGGGCAGCAATGTAGCAGTGACGAGGAATGTCCATTATACCCGCACACCGAGTGCATCTATTCCACATGCTCTTTGGCACGAGCGTCATGTAAAACAGATCGTGATTGTCCTCAAACTCCTCCCAGAGAATGTGTGCGTTCTGTGTGCATTAAGCGCAAACACTGTAGCAAAGATTTGCGTTGTCCTTTCCATCCTGAAAATCAATGTCTGGGAACCCAATGCTGCAAGCCAGGAGCACAGTGCTCTAATGACGTCCAATGCAAAAAGGAAGGAAATCGTTTCTGTGTGAATAATGTTTGCATAAGGCTTGACCTTTCCTGTACCAAGGACCAGGACTGTCCCTTCTACCCTCATACTCAATGTATTAATTCAGCATGTGTAAAGGTGGGAAAAGCATGCACAAACGATCGCGACTGTACACTCTATCCACAACAGCAGTGCCTAGACGGGAAATGTCTCGCGATCGGTGGAAAATGCCGGTATGATGCGGACTGCCCAAACTCCAAATATACTCGCTGTGTGGAATCGCAATGTATAAGGATAGGGCAGCAATGTAGCAGTGACGAGGAATGTCCATTATACCCGCACACCGAGTGCATCTATTCCACATGCTCTTTGGCACGAGCGTCATGTAAAACAGATCGTGATTGTCCTCAAACTCCTCCCAGAGAATGTGTGCGTTCTGTGTGCATTAAGCGCAAACACTGTAGCAAAGATTTGCGTTGTCCTTTCCATCCTGAAAATCAATGTCTGGGAACCCAATGCTGCAAGCCAGGAGCACAGTGCTCTAATGACGTCCAATGCAAAAAGGAAGGAAATCGTTTCTGTGTGAATAATGTTTGCATAAGGCTTGACCTTTCCTGTACCAAGGACCAGGACTGTCCCTTCTACCCTCATACTCAATGTATTAATTCAGCATGTGTAAAGGCGGGAAAAGCATGCACAAACGATCGCGACTGTACACTCTATCCACAACAGCAGTGCCTAGACGGGAAATGTCTCGCGATCGGTGGAAAATGCCGGTATGATGCGGACTGCCCAAACTCCAAATATACTCGCTGTGTGGAATCGCAATGTATAAGGATAGGGCAGCAATGTAGCAGTGACGAAGAATGTCCATTATACCCGCACACCGAGTGCATCTATTCCAAATGCTCTTTGGCACGAGCATCATGTAAAACAGATCGTGATTGTCCTCAAACTCCTCCCAGAGAATGTGTGCGTTCTGTGTGCATTAAGCGCAAACACTGTAGCAGAGATTTGCGTTGTCCTTTCCATCCTGAAAATCAATGTCTGGGAACCCAGTGCTGCAAGCCAGGAAGAAAGTGCTCTAATGACGTCCAATGCAAAAGGGAAGGAAATCGTTTCTGCGTGAATAATTTTTGCATAAGGCTTGACCTTTCCTGTACCAAGGACCAGGACTGTCCCTACTACCCGAGTACTCAATGTATCAATTCAGTATGTGTGAAGGTGGGACAAGCATGTACAAGCGATCGCGACTGTCCACTCTATCCACAGTTGCAGTGCCTAGACGGGAAATGTCTCACGATCGGTGGAAAATGCCGGTATGATGAGGACTGCCCGAACTTCAAACATACTCGCTGTGTGCAATCGCAATGTATAAGGATAGGTCAGCAATGTAGCAGTGACGAGGAATGTCCATTATACCCCCACACCGAATGCATATATTCCAAATGCTCTTTGGCACGAGCGTCATGTAAAACAGATCGTGATTGTCCTCAAACTCCTCCCAGAGAATGTGTGCGTTCTGTGTGCATTAAGCGCAAACACTGTAGCAGAGATTTGCGTTGTCCTTTCCATCCTGAAAATCAATGTCTGGGAACCCAGTGCTGCAAGCCGGGCTCACAGTGCTCTAATGACGTCCAATGCAAAAAGGAGGGAAATCGTTACTGTGTGAATAATGTTTGCATAAGGCTTGACCTTTCCTGTACCAGGGACCAGGACTGTCCCTACTACCCGAGTACTGTCTGTGTGAGCCAGCGTTGCATTAAGACAGCTAATGATACTACAACACGCCAAACAAGGCCATCTTCGACACCTGCGCCATCTCGTACACAACCTACAGCTACACGTCCGACGACTTCTCGACCATGTACCAATGGCTGCCCACATGTGCCTAGACCGCCCAGGCCTCCTTGCCGCCCAGGCTGCGTCAATAAGCCTAGGCCTCCCAAGCCTGGTCATCATCAGCATGGATCTCATAGGCCTGGGCCTGATGGGCATAGGCCTCACAAGCCGGGTCATCATGGGTCAGGGCCTCATGGGCCCAGGCCTCACAGACCTCCTTGCAAACCTGATTGTTTTGACCGACCAAAGCCTCCCTATCCTCCCTGTGCACGGGGCTGTGACGGCCGAGGTCATCCGTGCAGGAAAAGATGCCATCATGGAAGAAGGCATGGATGTTCAGGTTAGTTAAGAGTACAATGCTTACCATTGCTTGGAAAATTTCTCCCTCAGGCATAGGCCTAAGCATTTTCGTTCCTATATAAATTTCTTCCAACCAACAGTTTGTGATTCCTCTATCTTCCCTGGAGCCTGAGGAAGAAGAAGTGGAAAATTCACAATTTGAAATGTACTAAACTGAACGAAAATCCTTATGAACCTGTCTCCTATAGGGCGAAAACACAAATGTCGAACGCCATTGTCAGGTCAGGAACGTCAGAACTAACTCGTAAGTTCTTTTATCTAATTCATATATAATATGTTATTTGCGACCAGCGCAGCATAAGTTTAATCGCAGATAGAAGGAAATTCCATGAGATAACTGTGGCAGCCATCGGAGTACACAAACTGAGGTCGGCGTTTGGTGAAATATCGATTTTTACAGTCGTCCTGAAACCAAATATGTCGAGCATTTGAAAGCATATACCATACCAGAGCGTGTATTGAATATTCTTATTAGATATTTGTGAAAAAGCAGTAGCGTTATCGACCGGAGGGTTGAATTTAACTTTTTGTCGAGTTTTTTTTTTTTGAAAATTCCGGTCGATTGAGCCACCGAAGCCGGTGGGGACCCTACGTTTGCACACTCCCCTCTCCCTTCCTGCAAACTTTTTGCGTCCGCCGCTGGCAATAAGTGATTCGCTACAGAAAGAAGTGAGTAATTATGTTCTAATCCGACGCAATGCCTTTGAATCACACATTACCATGAACTGCATGATGACTCGCTCCCATTTCCTTCTGGATCTGTCCGTGTGGATCATGAGACTATTCAAAGCTTTCAGAACACAATTAATAAATAAATAAGAAAATAGAGGCAAAGAGAAGAAAAAAATGGTTTGGTTCCGTTTTGCACTAAAACCCTTAGACGGGAACAGACAATGAAATAGGCCTCCCCCTGTGCTCATCAGTAAGGAGAGGGGAGGCCAAGTGAATAAAGTAGAAGAAAAGGAACTAGCTTGAGCTTGAATATAATCCAAAACCATAAACAATAAAAGTGAAACCGTCCGTCATAGAAACCTGAAACAGAATATAGTAGTAGTATTAAACCAAAGCAAAGCTTTCAAAAGATTTAGCTTTTTTTTTTCAAAGCTTTTAGAACACTATGTTATTGCCATTTAATTCACATTTCGAGGTGAATACCCATCTATAGTTCTTCTCCTTTTTTCCTCATAAGGTTATCAATTCAATTCGTTACAGGGCTGAGAAGGATCAGGTGCCGGAAGAGATGTCGCATGAACAAAACTGTAATTGTTCAGTAGACAGAGAAATAAAAATATCAAAAATTTTTCACTTGTCCTGAAAATCCTGTACAGTGTACATAGTTATGTACAGAGTTTTAAAAGCGGTGCAAATAACCCTGTGTCGCCTTCCTTTGCGACAGCGATTTCAACACCTATCGAGGCAAGAAGAGTTGGGAGAGGAGGAAGGGGGCACCTAACATTAGTCGATGTATTGATCTGTCCCACGCGTTCTGACTTGTTAGTTGACACGTCGCGAACAGATTGACCTGTTAGATAACAAGTCAATGCAGTAGATACCTGAAGTGGTAACAGGTTAGAACGTGTGGGACAGATCAGTACATCGACCTATGTTAGTCCCCCCCCCACTCCACACAATTGCATTTTCCCGAGTATTGATTTTGGGCGGAGCTTCGCTGGCGTCGTTGCCATCGATGATCAATAAGTATGTAGATCATTTGCTCTTGAGCAATGGCGACGCATTCTTATTCCTTCGTGCACTGAGAGCGACGGATCGCATTGATTCAGCTGCGCTTATACACCGTGGCGATGCGACCAACGTGTATAAGCAAAGTGTTCGAAAACGGTGGGTCTCGAGTGGATGCATGCGCAAGCGGTGGTCACGTGGTGGTAATTCGCGTTCATCCTCTTGATGCGACGTCGCAGATCCCCGTCGCACTGTGTTTATAGTTTCCCCTCAAGAACGATGCTATGGGCGGAAATCGCGTCGCGCCTGCTAGCAGACGCGATACGATGATTTCGCCAAAGTATGCTAGGGTTGTCCGTTCGCGTCGCACATGCTCTGTTCGTTGTCGCCTGTGAAAAAGCATGAGCACAGCTCTTTGTCGCTAGTACATTCTGTTCAGTCGAGCTGAAGCACAATCCCGAGATCGCTCACTGCGTGTGCCTACTTCTTCCTGTGGCGATATGTTTCATGCAATAAGATCGCAGCGATTGCGTCTTTGGTGCAATGGTCGCTGCGATGTAATTCCATCTGCTCAGCCACATCCAGATTCCACTTTTAGGCGTTTTTGAATCCTGACCGTTACAAGGCATTACACCACGGAAATATCAAATCTGTCAAATCTGTGAATCAATATTCAAAACAAGTATAAACAGTCATTTTATTGTAAATGCGCACGAGTTTTCAATGATGATTTCTTGGTAGTTTTTCAATGAAAGAGGACAAGAAAACTAATGAATTGTAGAAAATTTGATCTCATTTCAGTAACTATATAATGCAGTTATACTGGAACTTCCGCCGCTTCTTTACCCTTGTCGAGCAGTGGAGCCTAAAAACACGAGAAATAGGCGTCTTGCTACGTTCTTGGGAGAAATCACATCTGGCATGTACCTTTACCTTTTCGTCTCCATCACCCAACCAGAACTTCTGCTCTTCTTGCTGCTCATCGTCCTGAGTCTAAACATAGGAGAATTATTCATCTGATTTGTTCCTTTACGAGGTTATTGATGTGGTCAAATAGATACCTGTGTAGGAATAATATATAGAAGTAAATTGGAGAACTAATAAAAGGTTCAAATTTAAAAGGGCTCGGGTATAATGGGGACGAAATCGGCTTTGTTGCGGCAACTATTTTGTCCATTGCAATCGCGGCGGCTATTTCGCCCACTGCAATCGCGGCATTCAAATCGCAGGTGTAGTGTCGATTGAATGGCTGCTCCAATCGCGACGGCAATCGCGGCGATTCAAGCATTGACGATTTGGCAGTCGCGGCGATTGAGCCACTAACGTGCTCCAACTGCTCGCAGCGGATTAGTTACCCGTGCAATCGTATCCACGAGGCTTTTTTTCACCGGCGCGAACGTAATCGTGCGATTAAGTCATTCATGAGAAGGGGACAATCGCGGCGATTACATCCCTAACGCGATCGCAATCAATCGTGACCTCTGGAATAATTAGGTGTTGAGGAGCAAACGAACTATGTTGTTTGATATATTGTCAATAGAAGTGATTGATTCTCAGGTTTTGATTTAGAAAAAAAAGCGAAAAAAAGGAAAATTATTAAAAAAACGGCAAAATTTTTCCTCAAGTGATAAATTTTGGAATAAGTAGAAAAATACATAATTTAGCCGAAATCCTCCTACCTTAGCTGGTTTTGTGAGTTTTATATACATCGTATGCTGCTTAACATTCTTCCTATGGAAGGGATCCGTGACCGCTCCTGACTCTCTTGTTGAGAATCGTGGTGACGACGTGAATCCTTCATTGTACACGCTCTGCCTAGTCTTCGCATCTAGCTTGGTCAAGTAGTCAGGATGGATATATTTTCTGGAATAGGTGATTTCAGCTGTCTGGTAGCGCAAAATACGTCTAAAGAAGAGTGTAAGCACATACATGTTCGGATTATTTCTCATCCATTTTGCCATAATAGCATACGAATGACACCATTCCATGTGTTTCTGAATAGCTAGGAGTAATTTGGGACCATCTAAAGGCTCCAAATCATTTCTTGGATTTTTGTATGAGAAGAATCTCCAGCAGCTCCTGATCAAAATGCTATGCGTGATTTCCAGCAAAACTGATGAATAACCCGTCTTCAGGCCACAAATCTTGAGGAACTTATGGGCGGAGCCACGGCCGGACTACGGGGTTTCCGCACCATGCACTTCTTTTCCGGTCACAAAGAGCGCCTCTCCTATCTTTTTAGAGAGTAGATGATAAAGACCCTCACGAAAAGAACGAATCTTCCCAGAATGTGCGCCCCGGAGAGTGCATTGTCCAGAAAACTCGTCCTCCCTGCTTGGCTCCGCCCACAATCTCCCCAAATTTCGGGCTTGGAAACGGGTTTCCAACAGTTCTACCCCGGAATCTCGTATACCATTATGATCAGCGACTCCTGGAGATTCTTTCCATAAGAAAGTCTCAAAACTATTCCGAGACAGAGTGGTGCCTTTAACCCCAAAGCAGCATGAGAACTTTTTTTCACATAACGACCTTCACTTAGTTCGCCTTTCTGATAGTGTTATTTTGTACGACTGTACGACTGCATACTGATATCGATTACTTGTTGATCACCCAAATTTGAGAAGGGGTAACTGTGACAAATAATAAAGACGCCCTCACTAACCTTTTTGAGATCATTTGGTAATGAACGCGACTGATAAGCCCATTCCATGATGACAGCCATAACGAACACCAGCTCGTTGCGATCCAGGATTGAACCATTACATTTTTCTGGAAAAATCCAAATTTTGGTAATTTTTCAGGACGAGCGGGCTGGGCAATCATTGTAATGTGAGGGTGGAAAGTTCTGGAGAAATGTCAGGGGCTAGCGGGCTAAAAGTGACATTCGAAATCCTTGCGGAAGTTTCAGGAGTACACTTAGAACCTCAAGAACAAGTTTTCGGCTCAGCTTTGGTCCAAAACAACATGCATACGAGCTTTTAACTAGCAAATCGCTGCCAACAAGTTTGATTTCATCATGTGAATCAAAAAACCGGATGTCAGCAAACTTTTCTCCCAGGAATTTTTTGACAAGGAACAGCCAAAACAAGTTGTCGACCACCTCCTAACGAGAACAACTTGCTGGCAAGCTTTTTTGGTTGTGAAAGTTGTCGGCAAGTTGTCGACAATCTTTCAGCTGAACAATTTGTCTGAAAGAGGGATTCAATGCAAGTTGCAGTGTCCGTGGATTGTCGCGGTCACGTTAATTAAAGTTGTTGCATTTTGTCAAAACAATTTCATTTGTTGCAAATCATTGCATTCGTCGCAACATAGTCCATTTATTTTGATGTCATTTCATTTTTTCGATGCATTGCATAAACTGCAATGCATTTAAAGGAATTCATTGACAAAGAATGAAATTTTTGTTGTTTTGTTAATTTCAAAAAGTGAAATTTTTGTTTTTTTTTCTAATTTAAAAAATGAAATTTTCGTTTTTTTTTGTATTTTTGAAAAATTCTGGCGATGCATTGCATTTTTTTGTCATTGCATTGCTTTAAATGCATTGCATTGCTTTAAATGCATTGCATTGCTTTAAATGCATTGCATAAACTACAATGCATTTAACGCAATGCAATGACAAAAAATGCAATGCATTGCCAAAAATGCAATGCATTCGTTTTTGGTTTAATTACCCAAGTTTGAGGTACTCCAGCGCATTGCGTCGTATCCGTCTATATGAAAAAAGTCGGCATTATTTCATCAAGTTGTTGCATGAAATTCGATGTATCAGATTCAATGCATTGACAAAAGTGCAACGCCTCCGTTTCGGTTTAATTATTTAATTAAAAAGTTTTAACTTTTAATTGAAATTATGAATTTTAATTTCAAATTAAATCACAAAATTTCTATTTATGAAATTCAATGTATCAGTTGCACTGCACTAAATGCAATGCGTTGACAAAAATACAATGTGTTGCCAAGAAATGCAACGCATTTTCACGAATGCAATGCATTCGCTCTCGATTTAATTATCTCATTATAGCCATGTTCCAGGTGCATCTCAACAAATGCATAGCACTAGGCTACCATTACCCTCCACGCGAAGTATAGCACCCTGTCTCGCTGTCGCCAACGACTGCGGCAGCTGTGCCCATCGCTTGTAGGCGCAGCGTCGCCGTGCTCGCCAACATTAGGAGTGTTTATACTTCGGCGCAACGCGACCGTCGTCGTCCAAGCCAAGTGTTCAAATGCGATGATTCCCGAGTGGATGCCTGCGCAAACAGCGGTCGCGATGTGGTAGATGGCGTTTGCTCTCGCGATGCGGCGTCGGCGAGCGACGTCACGTCCTGTTCATACTTTTTTCTTGAAACAAGACGCGATGGGCCGAATTGACGTGATGATTGCATCGATCTCATAGGCTGGAGTTGGCTGTTGTTTCTTTGATTTTCTTGCTGCTTCGCCCTAAAACTTACGGGACTAGATGACTTATCATGAAAATGCATAGTCATTGACGCTTACGCCAAATCCAGCTATTCCTGTAATTCTGCATGTACGCAAGTTTACGAAGTTTGGCATAGCGCAACCGCGCGACGCGACGGCTTCGCTTCAAATCGCGTCGCATCATCACAACATGAGCGACTTGAAGGGTGCTGGAACTGTCTGGATGCCGTCGCTTGCGACAGCGACCGTCGATCGGTAAGATCGGCGACCAACGAGGTGTATGTCATCGTAAGGGGAAATGTGGCATTACTAAGCGGCTGTGATTGGTACATTGATTGAATGCGCCAATCACAGCTGCCTGGTAACGCCCCATTTTCTCTCACGATGATGCACATTCCGACCAACGCGACTGGGCCAGGGTAGTCAATCGAGACACAGAATTGCTACAGATGCCAGCGATTCGCCAACATCTGCGACCGACGCCAATGTTGGCGATCGACCGTAGCCAATGTCGGCGACCGTGGCGACGCTGCGCCCACAAGCGATGGGCACCGCTGCCGCAGTCGTTGGCGACAGCGAGACAGGATACTATACTTCGCGTGGAGGGTAATGATAGCCTAGTGCTATGCATTTGTTGAGATGCACCTCGAACATGGCTATAACTCAGATAACAGAGCAGCCCAATGGCAGCACGAACGCGTTTCTCCAGCAGTAATACTTCGGTTTCAAACCCCAAATTGGGCGTGGCCTTTCCCCCCATTGCTGCCATCGTCCCCTCCATTGCTGCCATCGTCCCCCCGATTGCTGCTAAAATAGGGGAGCACGTTAATGGCAGCACATGAATCTAGGATGGCAGCAATGTCAGAGCTGGAACGCAGCCATATCCCGCGTTAGTCCTGCCATGGTAGCGGCAAGAACGGAGATACAGCTGCGTTCGTCCTGCTGGAATGGGTACCGAGTGATTCCGGAACGTCCAACGCAGCCCGAACACGTTTCTACAGCAGTCACAGCGCGGAGTCAAGGCTTATTTTGTCGCCCTACGAGCTGCGTTCCAGTTTAAAAAGCTGCTATTTTTTTGGGGGAGGGGGCGAAGAGCTGGATAACATGTCGTAAACCAGGGATGGCAGTTGAAACTGGACGAGTCTCAGATTCAGCGGTGTTCCTAACGCAGACTCGGGTAAGCTCATGGTTACCCAAGCTTCCTCAAAAATGTTCTCGAACGCGTGCGCGCCATCAGCTGCAGCGCTCGATGGACGCAGGCGGACTTCCGCATCTGCACGCGTCCGCAGCCCAGCATCTCGTCTGGCCAATTGTTGCACTGGGCCACGGTTTGACTCGGGCCTCAGAAGGCCAGACAAGCCCCGCAGGGCTCGCCTAGTCTCCGCCGGAGCGGAGACACGGCTGAGCTCTGACGCTCAACGACCGGCTTATATACACCTCCCAGGGGGCGGGACATCACGTGACGATGAGGGGGATGAACGCAGGACATGAAGGGGAAGAACGCAGGCTCAACGGAACCGCGGTTGACAGAGCAGCAAGCTGCCCCCTCAACGCAGCCGAAACACAGGGTTTGCTACTCTCAAAACTAGGAACGCAGCAATTCTTGACCATGCAGCAATAATAGAAATTTTGTGGTTTAATTTAAAATAAAAATTCATAATTTCAATTAAAAGTTAAAACTCTCTAATTAAATAATTAGACCGAAACGGAGGCGTTGCATTTTTGTCAATGCATTGAATCTGATACATCGAATTTCATGCAACAACCTGATGAAATAATGCCGACTTTTTTCACATAGACGGATACGACGCAATGCGCTGAAGTACCTCAAACTTGGGTAATTAAACCAAAAACGAATGCATTGCATTTTTGGCAATGCATTGCATTTTTTGTCATTGCATTGCGTTAAATGCATCGTAGTTTCTGCAATGCATTTAACACATTCGCGACAATGTGCTCAACCGGTTGAGCACGCATGGTGCGACGCGTGGGACCGCGTGCACAACCGGTTGAGCAAAAATGCGTGCTTAAGGGACCGCCCGTGTCCCACGCGGCGCACCATGCCGAGAGTGTAAGGTCGCGAATGTGTTAAAGCAATGCAATGACAAAAAATGCAATGCATCGCCAGAATTTTTCAAAAATACAAAAGAAAACGAAAATTTCATTTTTTAAATTAGAAAAAAAACAAAAATTTCACTTTTTGAAATTAAAAAAAAAAACAAAAATTTCATTCTTTGTCAATGAATTCCTTTAAATGCATTGCAGTTTATGCAATGCATCGAAAAAATGCATTGACATCAAAATAAATGCATTGTGTTGCAACGAATGCAATGATTTGCAACAAATGCAATTGTTTTGACAAAATGCAACAACTTTAATTAACGTGACCGCGACAATCCACGGACATTGCAGGCTAGTTTCTTCACCAGCGTAATATGCGGTGAAGTCATTAAGGAAACGTAAGCAGTATTCATCGTGATTCAATTTCAAAAAAATTCTAATAGCAGCTTCATGGTGATTAAAGTTGAAAGTGGGTTGTCTACAAGCAGTAACGGTTGACAAGTTGCCAGCAGGAAAAGTCGAATGCAAGTTGTCAGCAACTTTGTACGCCTGACAAGTTGTCAAAAAAGCGAAGACAAGTTGTTAAACCGCACTAGTGCCGACAATTTGGCAGCAAGAAAGGGTAACAGCAAGTTGTTGACATGTTTATACAGACGACAACTTGTAGGCAAGTAAGGGTGACTGCAAGTTGCCAACTAGCTTCGGGACGAGCAGTTTTTAGATGTGATCACAAACTGACTCGTCGAATGCTTGTTAGCAAATTGTTCTACGCATTCCGAATACATAACAATCTTGTTCCTAGGCTAATATGCACTGAAATTTGCCTGGAAAACAGGACACATACCAGTATGAAGCTGTAGAACATCTGATACAGTAATTTCTTCTTTCAAAATACAACAATAGGTATGAAACATATGTATGAGTGAAAATACTTCTTTTCGCCGGTTGCTGATGCAAATCTAAACACAGTTTTCCTCTTCAACCCCTAGACTGCGCTGAAATACAGCGAGCGTCGATGGCGGTGACGCATTCACAGAATTGACAAGCACGCCGCGCAACCGCGCCGCGCGCGACGGAATCGGTGTCTTTTGCTGCCACTATGCCATTTCTCGTTATGAACCATGGAAAAAGTGAAAAAATCACCAAATTGGGGAGAAACGCGCCTAGAAATAGCACTGCGATGGCTGATAACAACGATTCCGGCGCGTGCTGCGCTGTTTCGCGGCGTCCTTGTCGAGGCCGTGGATGGGTCATCGCCGACAGATGCGCACTGTACCTATGGTAGCAAGAAACTTACGGTTCTTTCCGGTTTATACAACATCGCTAATTGCAGGATCTCATCATATTCTAAGGGCATTATCCTATTGTCCCTGTAAGGAGAAATGATGTCGCAAGATTTTTTCTCTGATTCTTGACCTACATGGACACTTACCAACGATAGTAGACTATATTTTTGGTTTTTTTCTCCTGTTTCTTACTTCCTTTCGCAACTGTGGTGACAAGATATGAAAATTCATGTGTACAAGGAGCCATTTGCTTAATTCTGACCAACTGGAAGGAATGCGTTGTGCCTTTGTCTGAAAGTTCAATCTCATGTTTGAAATTGCAAGTCTACCGCTGCGCATCACCACCGCGACGCGGTTCGGTTGCAGTGCTTTATTGGTTCTGACATGTTCTTACACGTGCTACATGGATCTTCACAAGTTAAAACGGAAATTCCGTCGAAATCAACGAGGTAGAAGGACGTGGCTCTGACATGTCCTAACACGTACCACATGGATCTTTACAAGGAAGAATGGAGCAGTTCCGTCAAAACCAGTGGGGTACAAGAACGTGTCAGAACTTGTCAGGATCGTCGAGTCAAAGCAACATGACCGCGTTGCGGCCGTGCTGCGTTGCGGTTGCGATGCGGCTATAGAGAAAAACCGCGACCATACTTACACTTATAAGTATGTTCTTTCTTTAATTCAATTGGAATATCCGGCAGTACGCAACATGGATGTTTCTCATTGCCAATGAAAATTACCACATCATTACTCATTACCGCTTTCACTCGTTCAAACAGCAAGAAATTGTCGTTAGATGGAACTCGTCCGTTCTGCAAGTAATCCTGCAGTAATCTCGGGATAAATATATCCACAAATGAATGGAAATATCCTTACAGCTGCCATTGGAAGCATGTGTTCTTTGAGAAATTGCTCGTTGTTAGCTACCAGTACATTTATGTCGTTGTCTAAACATTGTATTTGTGCACTATACATGAAAATGTTGATCGATCACTTCACTAGGTCAAATGCAAAACTCCAAGAGTTCGAACATTTGAATTATTCGAATAGAAAATTTTTAGAGGCTCCACCCCTTCTCAGGATCGGTTGCGAGATTTTCATACGAAGATAATCTTCAGGAACTCCTGATAGCAATGGAATACGTGATTCCATGCAAAACTGCCAAAAAAACCCATTCAGGTCGTATTTCTTCTGGAGCTTGTGGGCGGAGCCAGGACGGCACTGTGGGATTTCAGCACCATCCACTTCCTTTTGGGTCTGGATGCATCACTGAAATTACCCAGGGTGGACTCATTGACGCCCGTGTCATTTATGGGTAAATCTGGATGTTGACGTGATCACCCTGGGTTATTTCAATGATGCATGCACCCCTTGTCACACTTGGAGCGCACCGTCCATCCTGCTAAAGAATTAATGATGACGAGCTCTCACAAAGAATATTATTCCGTTCAGAGGATTTGCTCAAGCAAGTGCATTATCCAGAGATCCTGTCCTCTCATCTTACAATTGGCTTCCAAGCTCCGCCCACAAGCTCCACAGGGAATAGGGTCTGAAACGGGGTTTTTCGGCTCTCTTCCACGGAATTGTATATACCATTCTGATCAGTAGCTCCTGGAGATTCTTTTTATGTGGAAATCTCAGGAAATATTCCGAGGTGGCATACTGCCTGTAAGGCATGCCAGTAAATTACTTGCTCCAGCATTGGACGTGGACCCAGAGAACTTGTTACCTCAGGCAATACTGGTCTCATTAGGGTTGCCCAATAAATTACTATGCGAGCAGCTACGTCCTGGACAAGTTTGCTGTTTTCCGCTCGAATTCTGGGGATTCCGCTCCCGTATTACCTCCATTCCCTAAAAATTCCACTCGAGTTTGGGGAAAACCGTTCGTAGGAAAACAGCGTATATAGCGCGAGAGAGTTGTAAAACAACACGTAGGACCACGCAAGCCTTTTAGATAGGGGCTAAATTCCAAATAATGTGTACATCGTTCACTAACGAGCTCGCTGCACATCCTTGATCCCTGTCCATTTTGATCCTGGACGTGATCGATTCGTTAGGTGGCATCGTCCACAGCCACCTCATGCCACCATGCGCTCACCAGGCCCCCCCCCCCCCTCTTTGCTGTGGATGGGAATGTTGAAGGTACGTCTCAATTCCATTATTCAATACATCCTAAGCTGATCCAGAAAATCCAGAAAGTGACTCCAATCTATTTCCAGTTTTGCTTCCATATATGGTGATGGAGCAAGTTCAATTCCTTATATATCGGGTTCTTTCAGGTCCTGGAAAAAGCGACTCCGCTAATGAGTCAAGGAGTCAGCCAGTGAAGCTTCTATCAATCTCTGCTGTTCAGTGGAGGAGATTGGTTCACTCATGCCAGCAGCCATGGGACGGGACGAGGTAAGACGTTGAATTGCCGTCCACCAATCGATAACCTGATCCTGGATAGTGCAGGTGGGTTAATTTCTTTGAGCCAAAACCAACGACGAGGAGGCTGTGGGGAAAGGGGGGGGGGGAGCGGTGATTACTTGAAAGCCTGTTATCTATTGTTTCATAAGGAAGTACTGTATGAATAAGGTCCCGCAAATCATTCTGACGATCGAGGTCAAATTGCACTTTTCTCGAGCAGGCGAGGAATTCCACAGTATGCAGCACCGGTCCAAACTTCCGATATTACCATGTCTGAAAACTCCATGCATTTATCATCTCTACCTCTGGAAACTCATTCACAACTTATTTAAACTCCTAGTTTTAACCCAGCTCATTTTCACCAACTTTGCTCAGGTTTATTCCCTTAGTCGATTCAATTTATCCTAGTGGGTATTTCTCAATAAAATAAGGCCTGGATGCATCGCAGAGATTACCAAGGGGTTATCCTCAAAGTTGGCTTCTTCCAACGTTTTGAGCTAAGATTTTGGTCACATCGTCCTACCCAGAGTTTGAAGAGTCGGACCTGGTCCCGTATGCACCGTTCAGATTACACAGGGTAAATGTTTTGACGAGCATGTTAAAGATGGGTAAATTAGGGGTGTTAACGCATTTACCTTGGGTAATCTCAATGATGCATGCGACCCTAGATCTCTCAAGCCAAATCTTACTGTGCCTGATGAACCGGGACCCAGGTGCAGGGTTAACACTCTGGCAATTCCGAACGATTCCCGGATGAATCGTGAATTTCCATTCCAGGGGCCCTATGCATTGATATTACCCAGGGTAAACGTGGTAACACCTCAGAAATTCAGCCCTTGTCAATATAGGAGTCAAAACGTTTACCTTGAATAATGTTAATAATGCATCCAGACCCAGATGTCCTTGGGTAAACGCAAATAGCTCATTTCCAAGGATATTGCTCAGGTTCTACTTTATTTATTTATTTATTTATTTATTTATTTATTTATTTATTTATTTATTTATTTATTCATTTATTTATTTATTTTCCATGAATTCTGGACGGTTACCGCTCAAATGTTGGCTATCGTTCGGCTTCACGTTATCTTCTTACCGCGGTTCTAACATTTTTACCCGAGGGTTAGGATTCAAATGGACTACTGAAGATCTAGAGGCTTGTGCGGTAGATAGTGATAGGCATTCTCATAGGGTAAACTCACGGGTGGCATCCCTTTCCTGATACGGCCATATAACTTCACGATCTGAGCAACGCCATATAAGAGGATTCTTGAGCAGGATGTTCTTCAATTGAGAAAAATTATTTCAGGGAACAAAATGACAGAGAAACTGACAGAATGTATGAACAGGGCTGCCTGGAATTCTCGGCGCTTGCTGAGAATTTGAGGCTGCTGCTACACTCCTCACAAAGTATATGATTTTTATGCATATCGATTGTAGGCGGGCAATAGTGTTTCAAGGACCGCCCACAATCAATACCGATCAAAATCACGTTTTCGGGCCTCTAGCCAATATTGCTACAGAGCAAGGGTTTTATGTTGGAACTTTGCATTCAGTGACAACGACAGAGATTTTGACGCGGCGCGATTTGCTGCCATGTCAATCGCGGCGATTGTTTCGCTCCTGATTTAATAACTGCGATGGTAACACCACATTGCAATTAGTATGGAGTCAGGGCATCGAGGCCGTGATCTGCACGCCAACCAATCGCAGCGATTTGGATGCGACGTTACTGCCACCACAAAGCTGCTGTGTCAGTCGCGGCGACGGTATCGCTCATGACTTAGTAGTTGCGATGATAACACCACATTGCAATTAGTATCGAGTCAGTGAATCGAGGTTCTGATCAGCATGCTAACCAATCGCAGCGATTTGTCGCAACGTCAACGTCTCCATAAGGCTGCTATGACAATCGTGGCGATTATATCGCTCCTGAATTAATAATCGCGATGATAACACATTTTGCAATTAGTATCGAGTGAGTGAATTGAGGCCCTGATCAGCTCGCCAACCAATCGCAGCGATTCGATCGCGCCGATACAGCCGGCACTAGGTAACAGGAACTCGCGTCGCAATAATCCCGACACCTAGGACTTAATCAAGGTTAACCTGGCTCACCTTGACCCAGCCGACAAGAATTTCCTGAGACTGTTTTCCCAATCTCCATGGTGGCTTTGGAAAGCCTTCTTTAGTCTCGACTCTTCTTCTTTTTACTGTTCTAACGGTGAGAAGAACGGATATGAGAATGCCTACTATGAGTATGAGAAGCAGCATGATGAGAATGACCAGGTACAACTTGTTTCCTAGCAGACCTAAAAAAACATAGCAGAATGAGTAATTGGTACATGAGGATGGTGAGTTTTACATTTTAATATGATTGGGGGTTATTCGAGGTTTAGTTACCCAAGCTTCGGTTTACTTTACTTACCCAAGTTTGAACAAGTCATTGTTTCATCTATTATTTCCTATCGTTATTACTCAGAAAGGGGAAATATGGTTGTTTTTTTTTCTCTGGGCAGTTCTTTCCTGTGGCGGAATCCATAGACGTTCCCGGCCAGGCAATGGTCTACCCGTCCTTCCGAAGTGGACAGTTTCTCCCGAAAGTTACGGATGTACTTCGTTCGAGTGACTTTCCTCGGGCAGTGATAACAATGGATGATTAGGATGGCTAGATATACCATATTTATCTGGGAGAATTCGTCCAGTTTGGAATGACCGGGAGGCTGAGAAACTTCATTTGGTGTTGTTCTCTTAGCCTAAGGCCTTCCCCACCCCCTCCAGTTCCTTTCCTACTAAATAGCACTAGGTTCCTATCGAGATTCCATATAAGGATAAAATGCTGAACAAGGTTATGCCATCTGTTTTTTTACTTTATATTTGGAATTTTTGTTTATTTTTATTTATTAGTTTGAAAGTCTTACCATCCCAAAGCGTCGTCCTGTCCTGATATTGTATACGAGTATGTTCCCTGCCACTCGCCAATGCATACAACTTCAAAGCCGTGGCTTCTTTCATACCAAGTTCCTTATTGTCAGTAATGATTATCCTCATAGTATTTTCAGAGCTGACTCTTTCCAAGTGTGGTAATTGTAATTCTGTGAGGCCACGATTGTGGACAATTTCGATTGCAGTCGCTGAAATTCTAGGATGTAACTTGGTGTACAAGAATAGGCTGAAGGGAGAGGTAGAACAGTCACATACCGTTTTTCCCCTTGGGAACTGTTATCTCTTTCAGTGCGCCAAAGTAATCGAAATTTCCCAGGCCGGTCGTGTTCCTGATGAACAACGAGCCATTGATCCGTGTCACACTTTGCAGGTTGTCCAAATTTGGTAGTGGTTCTGGAAAAGGAGCATATTAGTGGAGGGAAAACTGACGCGTGTCAGCGGATTCAAGAAGCGTACGAGCGGCGCGGTCGCGTTGCGGCGTACGTCCTACCCCCCCCCCCCCC
>JARK01001352.1:1753987-1796097 GCA_000688135.1 Ancylostoma ceylanicum | reverse complement strand
CCCCCCCCCCTCCCGACTCCTTTTTCGCCGAGTTTCTTCCACTTGGCTCGATTATCTGACACTTACCATCCGCGTGCGTCAGGCCCCTGTAAGACAGTGCATATATTATAAGATCGCTATTCCCACACTTTTCCCAAGCCGGATAATTTAACTTTGATCTATGACGATCAATAAGGTGCTAGAAAGAGGTAGGGCACCTTTGAACCATGTTCGGCTCTTTTTTTCATGAGTTTGGAAGGCGAAAACGGCCTGACGCTACGCGCGCAGGTGGTAATTGTCCGTAGATGCCTCAGCTTGGCACGAACCACAACACACAGTGGGAATTGTGGGCGTGGCCTTGCCCCGACTGTGATTGGTTGGTTGTCCTTGAGAGAACTGCTTATGCTGGAGAGCGCAGACGACGATGGGAATGACGCATCACGAGCGCTGGGACCGCAGTAGTAAAGCACTTGTTGAGTGGCAACTCACTTTCCCATCCTTCAATAGTCAGATCTCCGTCTATTGTTTGACATCCGTCTACAGTTGCAAGATATTCTTCATCCACATCACCTCCAGAGCAGGTTGTCTCTAAACATCTGTCAGATTTTCTGGCCAGACAACCGCCTGTTTATGGATTCATGCATTTTCTGGAGAAGGAAAGAAAATTCACTACTGCGCACTCTTACTGCTGGGGTACTACGTAACTCAGATAGAGAGGACTGTGGCGAATTCTAGCATCATGGCTCCGACCGTCTTATACCGGCGGTGGCTGTGGAAATTGGCTTTGATGCTCCTACCACGAAAGAATGGAAATTTTCCACTTACCACAGTTGGGATTGGTACTTTGATCAATGTACAAGCTTTTAAATTTCATCTTGAGCTTTTGTGGGTTGACAATGCATAGAAGTGGATTGTTATAAATGTCTGTAAATAAGTTCATCAGAGACTCGCTGTAATTACATTCCCAATGATGTTGGCCCGCGGCTGCACGACACACCCACATGAACGATGCTGTCACAAGGACGCAACGCGCACGCGACGCGTCCCATCACTGCGCACTAACGCCTCTAAAGGTCTCTCTACAGTGCGTTTCATAATTATATGAACACCCTCAACTGCTAAGTTTCTGGGAAAAACGGCAATCAGGAATTTTTCGGTTATAACTGCTAGAGTCATCACCTCGAAAAACAACTCTAGCCAAATTTTGAGGAGCGAATGTCAATCGCTAATTTTTCTACAAAATTTTGCATGTTATTATTACATTTTTTCATATTATGAGAACACCCTGGGGAAACACAGTTTTTACTTGATCAAAAGCAGAATTCGGGTATCGGTGGATTTCTAAAAATGAGTATGTAGCACATCTACCTCGTTGGACATGCCACGTGGTCGCTTTCTTTTTTCCGAGGAAAAGGCTCAGATCCAAGCGCTGCATCTGCAGGCCTAAGCATTCGCGCGATTGCGAGACAGTTGGGACGACCTCTCTGCTCGGTTCACGGATGCCTGCAACACACCGACTCCTCCAAACGAAATCCGAAGTGCGGGCGTCCTCGCAAGGTGTCTGCTCACGATGAGCGACGGATTTTAAGAGTTGCCTCGAACAGCACCTCATCAATAAATGGGATCCGCTTGGATTTTCAGCTCTCTTTGTCCGAGACAACCACATGGAGGGTGCTGAAAAGAAGCAGTGCGATTGTTAGAGAGGAAATGAAGAAGCTTCCGGAGACTACTGACCAGCACAAGGCTACACGAATGGTGTTCGCTCAGCAGAACATAACGACAGACTGGTCAAAGGTAATGGTGTTGCTCGAAGGTGGACTTTAGTGAAGAAATCTTATTCAGGTTGTCTTTCCGGACGAGAAGAAATTTAATTTGGACGGCCCTGATGGATATAGTTTTCACTGGCGCGGTCTCCGTAAGCATCCCATTTATTTCATTCGCCGCAGCTTCGGGGGTGGAAGTGTTATGGTTTGGGGGGGGGGGCTCCAGCGGCTGTAAGCTAGATCTTGTCTTCATATCGTGTAGAATGGACTCCGAAGAGTAGCAGGCGACCCTCAGACAACATCTGCTCCCTTTCTTGAACGGACGTCGCCGATACAGGTACGTCTTCCAGCAAAACAATGCTGCGGTGCACGTAAGCCTTCAACTACGTGGCTAACATTAAATAGCATTCATGTCCAGCACTGGCCAACTTGTAGACCGTATTTAAACCCCACAGAGAATGTTTGGGGAATCATAGCAAGGAAAATCTACACTAATGACCGGCAGTTCAATGACGTCGAAGACTTGAGAACAGCTATCCTTCAAGCATGGGAGGACATTGACCACGGGACGCTTGCGAACCTCGCTGCCAGCATGCCAAGACGACTTCTTGAAGTAGCCACGAATCATGGGGGACCCATAGATTACTAATTTGACATGTCGTTCATTCCTTCAAGGACGAAATGTATGTTCTCTCAAGGTGTTCTTATAGTATGAAACGGTCAGAAAACATTCAGAATCTTGTAAAAAAAAATTAGCGGTCGACTAGAGCTCTTCAAAAAATGGCTGCAGTGATTTTTTGAGGCGGTGGATCTAGTAGTTATGCCGGAAAAAATCCACGTCAAACGCTTTTTGGGAACACAAAACTTGAGGGTGTTCTTATAAATATGAAACGCACTGTATGAGCATGCACACCGAAAACAATGACACCCACATACCATGATTACACAAATCTTCATCAAGGGTGAAGCTAGTAATATCGTCCAGAAAATCAACGTCGGTCAACTCCGTGTTTTCGATTGAGATACATCCCTTCATAGAAATCTTGACTGATGGCGACCGACGCACTTTTTTTGTACCTCTGACAGATAACACCCCATATGCACTGGTGCACCCTTTCATGTCATTAAAGGACTTGATCGGGAAAGGAACACCACATTCTGGAAAGGGAAGCTTTTGCGGGAATATCATCTAAGGAGTGCAGATTTTCGACTCCATCTTACCTCCTGGCTCTTGCAGATCGATTGCGTACCAAGGGAAATTCTGCTTCAATTTCTCAATCTCAGATTTTAGCAGGTTTCTGTTGCCACGAACAACAACAGTTGCAACAGGAGCGTTACGCATAAATGCCGGATCAAATTCTATAGATCTCAGAGCCTTATTTTGAGTGATCTTCAGAGGTGCACCTAAACCAGGTGATTGCTTTAATTTTGCTTCGTCTTCAGCCCTCTCACATCCTCCCTACGTTTAATCCCCTTGACCATGCATTCCAGTGACTCTCAAAGAAAATGTCATGCCGGGGTTTATATCGCGGCTGCCTTCCTGCGGACATCCTTTAAACCACATCTCGGGGGAAAGTTTGGATGGACCGCTGATGTCCACAATTAGTTCCATTTTAAAACGTTTTCATCCCTGCTGTATCACTGAGAAACATGCTTCTGAGATCTATATAAGGCAATTTTGTAGGCAATGGTCCTGATGAATCATTCCCACAACTTGGCAATCATTGATTCTTCTATCAAATTTTCGCAGCACTTGAACGCCGGCCAAAAAGAATTTTTTCAACGAACTGGTGAGCGTGTGTGATAGACTTATCAATTATATTGTTGAACCTACTTGATTTAAAAGCAATTCCGTGGGGCAATGCCCTCCAGTCAGTACATATTACATATTATTAGATCATATGATTCTACGCAACTTACCACGACATGATCCGGTGAGATTTCTTATTTTTGTGAAAGACAACGATGTGATTGTTGATAGTTCAACATGTATACACATGTGCAGATTTGGAGCGTTGACGAAGCTATAGAACTCTCTTGCCTTCATACCATCTGATGGAAAATGGTCAGGATGTACGAGTCGAATAGTATTTGGATGTGGACATTTGTTCCCGAATTCGGCAACGTCTCCTCTAGTATTCATATTGTATCGTATGTCATCACATTCTGAAAAAAAGAACCTGAGAGACCAGCTAATGAGTGACAGGAATCGTTTAGTAGTCGAAAGAAGCGAGGTCTCAGCATAGTTTCTGAGCTCATACTATGATCTACAGGAAAGAAATCTGCCATAATGGTACGCGGCGGAACTGCGACATTTTGACCTTTTCGAGAGCAGCAACCTCATCGGGGTTTTTTTTTGTGGCGATTTCGGGTTCTCAACTATTCCGACCCCGAAAATTAGTAAAAAATTGAAAGGTAAATGTCAAATGGAAGTTGAGAAGCTTTGAATGAACAATAAAATAAGGATAAGGACCTTCCAAGGATCTGACTGGAAAAGTCGGAAAGCTCGAAGAAATTCTGCAATTTCATTAACTTCTATTCAAGATTATAAGAGGCACTAGAGCCTGGAAATTTTCGGTAGACCTGTTCAATAATTTGACACTCATACAACGTTTCAATGGAGAGATTTTCTGAAGTTTTTGGTTTTCCTTGAGTGATCACTTTTCATGCGTGAATGTGTAGGAGGGCATTTTACAGACTATACGAGCGGAACGTGGATAATCCAAAAGAACTACCTTCAATAAAGTATCGGTGATTACTTTTGCTCTCACCAGGGAAGGATACTAGGGGGGCCCAGTAATTCGTAATGAGATGTAGGTCATCAGATGCAGTTTTTGATGCTGATTACAAATCTGGTTTCCTTCTCTGCTGCGGTGCCCCCTATGAAGAGTTACAGCGGTTTTCCTGCACAGCTCTGCAGCGCGACACTTTTCAAAGATGCCTAAAGCGTCTGTTTCAGGTATGTTGTTCCGCAATGGTAAGCGTCTCATTCCATAGCTTATGTGCCGCGGTTCATGTCCAAATGTACAAGGCATTTTTGCACTCTCTTATTCAATGCAAAATTCCATTCATAAAAACTTCCAGTACTGCCACATTAACTTCCATCTTATAACTTTGAATTCTCAAGCGTTAGAAGACATTTGCGAAATATTTTCAGAACCAATTTTCCACAGCGGCTGTACGAAAACCGTTTCGGGTTCTTGGTGCAAAAAACAAATTTCTATATCTGGTGTGTTCACATGGTAAGATTATACGGAGTTCGAACGAGGCAGTTTTCCGCGAAGTAGTCAGCGAATGGAGAGGAACTTAGTTTTTGCAAGGGCAATGTACACAATGCTTGGCATTCTGCACATTGTGCATTATCCTACAATATGTGTTCATGGAGTCCTACGTTTTGTTTTTCTAGCAGAAGAAGCCATGAGCAGATGCTTTTCGAAGTGTAGTAAAAATTAAGCGATAAAAATATCGCACTAATTGCTCTCAAAATTCAGTAAAACCTGATTGTAAGTAAAGAAGATGACTTGGCAATATTCAAAACTTTTTTCTGACGAGATACAGCAGTGAATGAAAAAAAGCAAAAACACTACCTCTAACAGGAGACGAACCCTCCACCTCCTTTCCCACGAACGAGACACTTGCCTCTGCACCACAACCGACATATTCGATGCCGTTTTATCAACGTCTACTAAGCCCTTTTCCATTCGATATTTGAGGACATTTCCATATTGCCTACATTTTCCACCTCCATTTCCACCCACTCTGCCTTCTCTTTCCCTCTGGAATCTCTCCAGCTATCTTTCTCAACTATTCGTACCACAGGTCTAGTTTTCCATAGCAAAAACGGAGAAAAACCGCTGTAACTCAAAACAGGGAGCTCCGCAGCAGGTAAGGGGTACATATTTGGAATCAGCGTCAGAAACTGCATATGATGGTAGACATATAATCAGGATTGGCTGGACTCCCTAGTATCCTTCCCTTGTCAGATGCACCTTCCCTCCTCTTTCTCCCTCGAGCCGCAACGTTTGAATACCTCGGCTCAATGGTTTCATCAAACGGCAGCCTCGCTCGTGAAGTCATCGCAAGCATGAACGCTGCGCAGTAGAAGTGGCGCTCATTGAGTAGTGTGCTCTGCGACAAGGATCTTCTCACTCTGATGTTAAATGGCAATACATTTGGCAAGAGAATGTGTTTGGCAAGACAGTTTATGGGATAAAATTT
The DNA here is from genome assembly GCA_000688135.1 of Ancylostoma ceylanicum. Lineage (NCBI taxonomy): Eukaryota > Metazoa > Nematoda > Chromadorea > Rhabditida > Ancylostomatidae > Ancylostoma > Ancylostoma ceylanicum. The sequence continues at coordinate 1,790,137 of JARK01001352.1, read as the reverse complement.
TGCTTGGCAATACATTTTACGGGAGAATGAGCGAACAGCCTGTTTGGCAATGCAAAAGGCATGAGAATCTGTTGGCAAGACAGTTCACGGGCGTTCGGCGATGCAAAAGGCAAGGTTTGTATGGCGATACACTTTCCGGGTTAATATGTTCATTTCATTCTTAGCGGGTGATTCAATCATCATCGGTGTCGGCTCGGATGGCGCAGTTGGTAAGGCAGCGGACTCCCAATATCAGAACCACGGTACAATACCCGGTGTTATCAAAATTTTTGTGCGTTCAAGTTTGTTTGGCGATACAAATGGCAAGGTTTGCGTGGCGATACATTTTACGGAACTTCTTGTTTGGCGATAAATTTTACGGGGTTCGTTTGCCCGGCTAGTTGGCAAGCTCGTCTGTGAGGTTGCCAAACAAATCTCGCCAAATGTATTGCCATTCAACATCAGAGCAAGTCGAACCGTGCCGTGGTACGTCCTGGCGTTATACCGAACATTGACCTATCACTAAGGAAATGGAACGCCGAATGAGCATTATGCAGTGGGAATGCTAGTATGCGACTCACGCACATATTTATAACCAGCACATACGCGGCGCGGGCGAGGCAACACGCGTCAGCCACAGCGCTCCTATGTGCCGCGTAGGAAGTGCGGCGCTCCGGGACGCGGAGAGGTGCAGTCGTGGTTGACGTCCCCTGTGCGACAGGAATTTGTAGTTGCTGCAATGGCAGACAAACTCTGCGAGGCGCATCTGCGGTGGTTCGTTCACGTTCTTTGTGCCAAAGGCGACAAAGTTATACGATTGGCTTCGACCTAGACGCCAAGGAAGCTCCCAAAAGGGCTGCCAACACATCGATGATCGATCTGCATGCCGATCGCAAGCTGGCTAGGATCCATTCCGACCAGGTACGCGACAAAGCAAAATGGTGTCAGAATCTGTATTTGAAGTGCATCGGAGTTCAATCTGGCCAGATAACAAAAGATGCATATCGATCCCCATCGGTCGGATTCCAACGAAGATCGATATGCATTTTTCGTTAGCCGACTGAATCGGACTCCGACACACTACAAATACAGTTAAAGGATCAGCAAAGCGGTCTATACTAATGAAATGGTCTATGTATCGCGCCGGTGCATAAGCTTTCTTGGGTTGATGGAAGTGAAAACGTACCTATAGTAAATTTTAGATTATTTGGTAGTTCAACATTGCTATAAGTTCTGCGTCCTTTTGGTTTCATTACTGATGCTGTATCACTGGGGAGTGATCCATCATTATTTTTCGATTTTGAAGCTGAAAAAAAACTTTACTTTTGCCATGTCCTCCAGCAGCTCAAAGTTTGGTGTATTATAGTAGTATTGGTGATTAATGCAAGTCACCCAAACGTTGTAGAACTCGTAAAAAAATAGCCGCTCCTGTGCGTGCGTCAGGCGTCGACGTGCCGTACATAGAATGAACTAGTCAGGAACATGTGCTTCTCACCAGCAACTGGCCTGCGTGACAAGCGCGTCTCCGATCATTCATCGTCACTTTGTCGCAAGTCATGTTTACCCTGAGTAATCTCAACGATGCGTGAGGCCTCAGAATCCAGCAACGAGTTCAAGGGTGCAAGGGTTAAGCGGGTTCACGTGCGCGATCCGGGAGTCTCACTTTCATGTTCAGCCTCACCTCTCTTTCATGTCTTTGGAAACAGAGGCGCAAACTATGGCTATTGAACAAAATGTCAAAAACTGGAGTTTTGTTTATTGTTCCACGTCAGTGCTCATGTCGCCTTACTCAAGTGTCTGTGAGTAATTTCTGTTGGTTGTTATAGGTTTTATTTATAGTGTGTCGGAGTCCGATTCGGTCGGACAACAAAAGATGCGTATCGATCCTCATCGGGATCCGGCAGACGAGGATCGATACGCATTGTTTGTTATTCGACCGGATGCTCCGACGCACTATAAATGCAACTACAGTGATCAGTTTAGTGGATGCCGTTTTGGCGTCGTCTGGACTTGGCAACAGTGTGAGGCTTTCTACCAGAAGTCATATCTAGTGCTAGAATTTAGTGGATGGTGGGAAATATGGAAGTAGTTCATTGGCGATGGTGGAGTACCCCTTTCTGCGACTCATTTTTGGATTTTTGCCGTAAATCAAAAAGGCTTCCGGAGTTTTGCGTGCAGAGGTTTCTCCTTCACTGGCAAGGATTGTGACTTGTACTTCAAAATCGACGCCATGGGTCAATGGGTCTGTGCTCGGGTGACGACCTAGGGGGATGGGCAAACAGGAACTTGATTTCCCCTCAAAGTGTTCGTTGAATCTAACACAGAGTGGCCGTGCCGTTACACCACTGTACTGGTCAACATGCGTCAATCACTCAGATGATGCAAGACCTCATGTATTGTAGTCCCCTTCTCTACCGAACGGGCAAACCATAAAATCGGACGTTGTGCAGAGACGATTGTAAAGTCCATTCAACCGGTAGTGAGTGTTGGTAGAGGAATGACTTCGGGTATACTCCTCGAGAAATATAGCAAATACACTTAATTTCTAAAACGTATTGATTATGGGCGGTCAGTCGCCGATATGGGACCGCCCACAATCAATACGTATCGAAAATGAATTCGTCTATACGAGGTGCTATACTCCTCGGGGAGTATACCGGCAGCCGATCATTGAGTGAATAGCGGTCGTTTTCAATCAACATCAAACATTCTTGATAGTACACAACCGCTCAGACAATTGCAGGGGCAAATCCCGTTCCATCCGCGGGCCAATCCCCGGCGAAAGGTTTGAACGAGGGAGCATTGCGGGCAAATTGCGGGCGGAACCGCGCATGATGCGGCCCAAAAGGGCAATCGGGCCAATAGCGGGCCGAATGCAGCATGAATAGGGCTGATGAACGACCGTCGGGGTTCAGCCCGCAATATTTCGGGATGAGATGGGCAGAGGACGAGAAAATCAGAACAATCTTGCGCTAAATTATACATGCTTCTAAACGACAACCACTTCGTTTACGCCTGCGGCGTCGCGGCGTACGTCTTGACCACCTCCCTATTTTGGGGCAGCCGATGACATCACCTGTGAGCCAGCCAAACAACGTAGCCTTCCGGCCGGTTAGGTTGGAAGTGTTGGTTGGTGAAAGTAAAGTGCGCGTCGATGGCGGTGACGCATCTACGGCCTCGACAAGGACGCCGCGCAACCGCGCCGCACGTGGCGGAATCGATGTCGTTAGCCGTCGGAGTGCTATTCTGGGCGCTTTTCTTCCCAATTTGGTGAACCATTCACTTTTTTCATGTTTTATAACGAGAAGTAACATAATGGCAGCAAACGACATCGATTCCGACGCGCGCGGCGCGGTTGCGCGGCGTTCCTGTCAACTCAGTTAATGGGTCACCGCCATCGACGCTCACTGTAGATGATAATGAATAAAGGGGTCACTGGAGTGAATGAGGCCAGGAGCATGGATGGCCGAGTGGATAGAGCAGCGGACTCTCAATCAATCGTGATAATGGCCAGGTTGGTTCGAATCCCGTCGTTGGTAGAAGAAAGTTAACACTACGAAAACTAGCAAGAACCTTGCAAAAAGTGGTCTTTTGCTATTTCTGGTAAGAAATTACCCATTTGTGTTGCGGCAGAGCAGGACCAGTGATTACCTGGTTTGGGCGGATAAGGCTCAAACCTCCGTGAGTTGCGGCCTCATTGCGATTTAAACACGGATGCTTTTCGGGCTGAGAGGGATGAAAGCTCCCATTTTTGCGGCTCTATAGCGGCCTGAACCCCGACAATTATCGGGCGGAAAGGACCGAACGCTCGTTCCGAACGGTATTTGCCGGGGTTTCGCCCCCGGAATTGTCTGAGCGCACCGCTTGCCTCCATTCGGTGGATGCACCAACTTTCACCCCTTTATGAATACCCTATAGATGCGGTTTCGGAGCAGCTGGTACGTATATTGAACTGCTTGGTGGTAACTCTACAAGCGTGACCAAACTTTCCAAGTTCGATTCCCTCAGGCAAAGTCGAATGGCTCTGCTTGCCTCATCGGAGACAAACTGCATGCAAAACCGAACTTTTTCGTCTGAAATGGCGTTCGAATCCCTTCCATGGCAGAAGGAAGCTAGCACACCGAAAACATAGATGGACAATAAGTCATCACTTAATACTGCTGACGAGATTCTGCAAATTTGTGCTGCCTTTATGCTCTGTTTGGATCATTCCACAGCGGACTCGGATCCGTAGCAGTCCTGTGCGAGGCTCTGTGCGACCAAAGGTCGAGCTGCCAGAGGTTGTCAAGCTGCCGGCTACCAATTGATAGCCAAAGCTGCTCCGAGTACTCGATTTGGAGAGGTAGCACCTATGCTTTTGATTTGGAGTAATTACATCTGAACGAAGGCCTATCACCGCCCGTTCTGCGCTCTGACCCGGTGATTCGCCAGCCGGTAATGGTAAAGCAGACCGGTCGAATGACGTGTCTGAGATAACACCAATCATCGCCTCCGTCTGTGCGACTTCATTTTTGACTCATATTGGTTGTGGGCGGTCCATCATTGGCGACTGACCGCTTGCAATCGAAGTCGCTTGCAATCAAGAAGTACGAAGAAAGAAGTCAACGCGGCCACGGGGCGATGCTTGGTTTCCTACTCCCCGAAGACCCTGCACACAGTCACTGAAGGACGTCACAACCGCAATTCTGCAACGATCTGATGGTCCAGGAGCGTCAGTTCAAGTAAACTCACCTGCAGTAGACGACGAATCTGCAGCTACAACTTCTATTAGAATGAAAAATGACACTGCATACAAGTACATTGCCGCCCACGTAATCTGTCTGGCATTTACCTGAAATTGTATGAGGGTTGCTACGTGCACGTGCAGGAAGCCCCGCCCACAGCCAGACTGCTGAAACGGTCCGTACCATCTAAACACAGACTGTTTCAATGCGAAACAGCAGATGGAGCCGAGGCCGGATGATCACGGAGCGGAAATGAACCACCCTTGTGTGCCTTGTCTTTGCTCACCATGTTTGGCTAGAATTATCATTCCACCCTCGATCGGATGACTGCTCGTAGTGGTTGGTTGCTAAACAGAAAGCATAGGGACTCAGGGCTCCTGCTGGACCAGGAGTTCGTCTAATGGCCGATCGTTTCTGCACCGCAAGAAACGAGATCGCGCTGCGCCACTTACGCGACGCGGCAAGCCACGTTGCTATTGTGATTGTCGGGCGTACCCAATGATACCGCTTGCTTTGCAAGTCCCACCGCTGAGTCCTTCTATTCCGGGAATTCTTACATACACTCACAAAGGGCGATCAGGACAATACCCGGCAGCCACAGCACCTAACCGGTCTGCCGCGCCGCGTAGGTAGCGCGATGCGGCCTCATTTCCTCGCGTTGCAATAACGATTGACAATCAGTATTGGTAGGCGTGTATCTGACGCATGCGCATCATACAAGTGACTGTGATATTAACCTTAGTGCACTGTATCCCCTATAAGTATTTCATACCTTAGAAACCTTGGATCATTCCTCTAAGCTAATGGATGATGAGATGATCGATTTTCACGGTCTCGGTCCACTATTTTATGCTACAATGGATCGTTGAAAGATTATTAATTCTTCCTGAAATGGGATAATGGGTGAGTTTCGCACGAAATTTGTGACCTTTTTGGTAAGACCGTAAACTTATCTCGGTCATGGGCCATAGCACTTTTTCACATGCGAAATTTCAGGTAAATCAGAATGATAGAACAGTAAACATGCACAGTAAGGAAACCTGGGAAATCCCGAACATTGGACAACAAATGGCATTGAAATGGTGTATGAAGCATGATAACTGGGTGAGTCTTTGTAAATTATTGTTTTCTAGAATTCAAGCATTTCTAAAAGATATGGTAGGATGGTGCCATCCCGGAGCCTCATCTAGTATGGTAGCTTTTCCCGTGTCGTGGTCGTGAACAGTGTAAACTGCTGTTTGATGTCTTTATTGGCAAGCTTTCGGTGCTATAACACCGTCGTCAGGCCTACAATATAAATCAATACAAATCAACATATCTACTAACACTCATACAATGACGTTAAGAATCGGATAGAGTGAGTAGACTAACCGGGCTGAGTGAGCAGGATGACAAACAGCTCAACAATAAGTCAGTAGAAGAATGAGGGCTACAGAGGCTGGGACATGGTCACAATCACGACCGCTCTGCGTGATAAGCCATTGTTCTACTGACTTATTGTTGAGCTGTTTGTCATCCTGCTCACTCAGCCTGGCCTGAGGACGGTGTTATAGCACCGAAAGCTTGCCAATAAAGACATCAAACAGGAGTCTACACTGTTCACGACCACGACATGGGAAAAGCTACCATTTCTAAAAGGTTTACGATATGTGAACTTATGCAACTAACCTGATAACCAATGCGATAATGCAATGAGGAAACGCACACAAATAGACGTAGTGGCGCTAAATCATCCTTGCAGCACAGAATACCTCCAGTTTGCTCTGTCGCGGCGCACTGTCTATGCGACGCGGCAGAGCAACTGGCGCTGTGGGAGCTGATATTGATGCTTTGCCTATTGTTTTTCACCGTTTTCGGAATGGAAAAAAACACCCACAAGAAAAAAGGTGCAAGAGAAGACATATGCAAAAAAAACTCCAATACCGATGGTCGCAGCACCCAAGCGCATACTCTGCCGCGCCGAATAGGTGGTGCGGCGCGGCAGAACATAGTGCTGGTGTTCTGGGATGCAAAGACGGTTGACCCGCAGTGTGAGTAAATCTGTTTTACTGAACGGTGGAACATGAATTGTATGGTGTACATAGTATTCTGTGATGATTCTACACCAGCCATTTTAGGGCAAACTCCTAGGGTTGCAAGTGTACACCCTTCATTTTAGTAAATTTCACAAGTTATTCGAAATAATTTCTGTTTAAGTTGACGCTATTCTTGCCCCTTCCATACGAGCGGTTCATATCGTCCGAATTCTATGGGAGTCCTAGAAAAATTTAGAGAACCCCCTTGAATTCCGGTTAAACACCTATTCTACTTTTGGGTTCCTGATGCTGCTGGTTCGAAGACAAAGGGTAAACTGCCAGAGTAGAGCTATGAATTTAATTTTCTTCTAATTTGATATTATAACTTTTTACTGCTCCATTGTCAAAATCATGACCGGGGGCAAATTTTCAGGTGACGATTTTTTCGTAATCTTGTCGTGTCACTCGGTCAAGGTCCTATACGGCTAAGACTATCAAAGGTCACAGCAAATCCCTGTTCTTTCTTCCCAGCTCTTCCATTTTTAGATTCTTCCAAGTATTCAGGAATCCCTGGAATTTCAACATTCTGATACCCCAATAAAAATCCACTTGAAAATATGCAAACACACAGACACACACAGCTTTTTCCACCCCTCACGTTATTTACGATAGGCGAACACCTCTCGTACGCAAATATCCGCGTCGCGTCATCCCAGCGGAACCAAGAACCGGACGAGTTTTGAGTTCACGCGGAGTTCAAACGCCGTGAGCTTGCTGATTCAGAGCTGCTTAGGGTAAAGAAGCTGTGAATCAAACATCTTAGACTCATGAAAAATGAGGCGTTTGCAAGGGAATTACTCATAGGAAATTATTTATTAATTTTTCTGGATTTTCTAGCTTGTTTTCTGGATTTCTCGTTATAAAAAAGTGCAGCTCTCAACAGGATTTTTTGAATACTGAATTATCGTGACGTTTAGTATGCTCATGTAATGTAAAAACGTACAACTAATTATATCAATAAATATGAGTAGAATATTAATCTTAGGTTCAAGGGTATAGTCTATGCACGTACTAGTGGCGGACACAAGGGGGCGGTAAGGGGGGGGGGGCGTGGGAAAAAACTGGGGTCTCCGCCGTTTTGGGCACCCGGACAAACAATAAAGTTAATAAAATTACTGGGTATAATATTAAATTATCAAAAAAAGTTATTTAGAAATAGTAGTAAAAATAAATGAGCAGTGTGTGGTCAAAGTAGTAAAAGTTGGCCACTCAAGGCATTTTAGGCGCAATGAATGATCTTCCCATTCGGTTTTTTTTTGGAAATTGTTTCCTCAATTCTTGTTATATTTCGTTTATCCGCACCTTGTTAATCCAGCTGGAAAAACGAGTAAATAAAGGCTCCTAAGGCCCTGTTTAAGGCACTCCATTGGACTCTTTGCTGCTCTAAATTTCAGCAAAACCCTGGCATTACGTCAGCTTTTCAGTGACGATTTCCAGCACCAAGAAAACCAGCCCAGCCAACGGCATGAGTAATCCGCCATTTGAACAATGGCAAAAGAAAACAACGCCAAGTGGGCGGAGCTGGGCTGTGGTGAACTCCTTGGCAAATATGCAACTGGCTAGCATTCAATTGCAACTATATAAGAGCTCAGATGACATTGTCAACGACTGAGCAACGATGTTCGTCACTGCTTTGGTTCTATTTTTGTTCGAAGGTTAGTTGGATTTTGTGTCGTTGATCCAGTTATGCTTTGTATTATATATCAATATTGTAGCATTATTATTTAACCATTATTATTTACTTACTATTATTTAACCATTATTATTTACTTACTACTACTATTACTTTACTACTTTTACTGCATGTTGTCGAGCTTTTAAGTTATTAAAATTACATTAGTATTGTTGGTAGTATTGAAATAGACCCAGAGCTAGCAACTGGATTTATTGTACTGCTCTACAGCTCGTTTTATATTGCTGGAAGTAGTATTCGTCCTGAAAAATATCACCAGTTACAGATTAGCTTGCTACATTCCGGAATCATGTTATTGCTATACTATCATACTATATTATTTACAAGCGCAGATATTATACATTTGTTATTGCTTTAGCATAATATGTGTAATGCATTACTACAGCCAGTTATATTATTTCTAAACTACTATATTATTTGCATGTACTATTCAGAACATACTATACTATACTGTATTCATGTATGCTATTCATTTTCTACTTTTCTACTACACTACAGTGGACGTCGATGGCGGTAGCCCACCCACGACCTCAAAAGGCACGCGGCTCGACCGCGTCGTTCACGATAGAATTTTCGCCGCTGTGGCGAATCTGGATTCTCTTCATAGTTGTCCCTCATTTTTGATGTTAACTAATAAGAAAACTAATAAACTATCAAGAGCATTCCATAGTTTGTTGTCCTGGAGGGGAATCGTGCTTGAGCGGCGCGGTCGCGCCGCGTGCTTTTCGAGGCCGCAGAAGGGCCACCGCCATCGACGTCCACTGTACGTATATGGTTGTTACCATTACTATAATGTATTATATATGATGCACCACTACAACAACTACTACAATGGAAACACTACACAAAACATACAATGCTATGGTACTACACTACTCTACTAGTGTACTACTGCAATTAATGTAATAATTAATGTAATGATTGTAATTAATCAGTACAATACATAGTATATGTATTGTATAATTAAAACTACTAAAGAACTAACTCATTTTAAGTAATTCTCTTTTCCTTTGTATTGCAACTACTGCTCCAGTGACCGCTCCACTTTAATGTTGAGTCTGTTATAGCTTCTACGCCTGACTGTAAACACCTTAAACACCAAAATCCTATAAATAAATAAACAAATAAGTAAAAGTGACGAATTATGTTCTCCATGATACATATTTCACCAAGTCATCGCCGGTTCTCTTTCTTCCTGGAAAAAAATCTCAAAAAAAAACTGCGTATGTATGTCAGCGTGGATTTTAGCGTGTAGTTAGTGGAGCAGCATATACTATACAGTAGTACAGTAATACTATACAGGAAGTAAGAAGTAATGCTATACAGTAATGCAAAAATACATAATATACAGGGTGACAACAAAGTTTTTGGCCATACTTTGCAAGCCATAAAAATGCCTCTAAGTTAGACAAGGGAACCAAAATTTAGTATGTATTTACGTGATGCATGAGCTCCAAAAACCACTAGTAAGATTTTGAGCCAGCCTCCAGCCTTTCCGATATAGGCCTCAAAACGCTCACGAGCCGCATAACCTAGAGCCCGCACCTCCTGAGGGTGAATTCAACCCTACAACTCTCACAGGATTTCAGCTATATGTCCCATAATTATATAGAAGCAAGGTAAAGGACTGCCCTATAAAGCAGCTATACAGGTGTATCCAGATATGTTGGAATCAAGGATTATGAGGAATATTTCGCGAATGTGTCATAGTCACCAAAGTGACCTCACAGCCAACGTTTTATGAATTTTTCTTCAAAAGTAGTTACAAAATTGCTTTAAAAGGCCCCTTCCGTGCATATAATGTGCGGTTGGGAAATGGCAAAAAAACATTATCACAGATTCCTCCATTTATACTTTGAGCACTGACTTCACCTCTGTGTTTTTGCGAAAACTGCAACAGATGAACACTTAGTGGTTTTTGCTCCAAAGAAGAACAACAATAGGAAATATTGCTAGCAATAAAACTGCCTTCACTTAAGGTCATTTTCGAAAAATTATTGCCTTTCAATGTGTTCTCTACCAAAATTTTTTGGCACGAAATCATGGCAGACCTTATCCTGCGGCCGCGCTAATGGCGAGCCCACCACTTTTGAAACTAAATACACCCCAGCTGCCGACATCTTCGCTGCAGAAATCTGTACTTTTGGTGGAATATAGAGGACACTTTGGGCATTTTTCGCAATATTTCCATGTCGGTTCTCTTTTGCAGAAGAGGGTTACACCAACTAATGCGGTGGAATGTTGTCATTTCGGATAATTCCTTTCAAAAATTATCTTAGCCAATACTATAGCTCAGATGACGTAGGAGATGCTCAATTTTGAATAAGTCTGAAGCGCTTCAATAGTTTCTCTGCGAAAAGCAAGCAGAGGATATGAGAAATATATAGAAATATATATCATGACTNACACACACACACACACACACACACACACACATACATACAGACTTTCATTTTTATATATACAGATAATGCAACAGGTTTGCATCCAAGTTTAACAGACAAATGTGGCGGCTTCATATCTTTGAAGCTTCAACGTTAAACTAAGTGTAAAACTCACATGCCATTTCTCTTTTCTCCCTAATGCTCCTGTGTATTTCCGTTTTTGCCACATCAACTTTTCTCCACAGCTCTCCAATAAGTGTCTGGAAAATTGCTACTTTCAGAAGTTGACGCCAGAAACCGCGAAGGCGGTATTTGGAAATTTCCCGGAAAATAGCCGCCAGAATTCAAGCTTTGAAGCCGTAATAGGGGAATAATCTCAAATTTTCTAATTTTTTTATCGGTGACGAGCATCCTAGCAACACATTCACAATCAGTAAACCTGTACACTACTGATGATTTTTACGATTGCTGAATACAGTAATTACTATTAACATTGACCAATTTTTCTTTAGAAAAAAAATAAATATGGGACTGACCCTGAACGATAAACTTTTCCCAACATTACCTGGCGACTGGATTCGAAGAGAAATCAAGCGCACAACAGGGAGAACCCTCACCTGTGATTTTCAGTCAGGATGTCAAATTTCTTCATGAATAAGATGTAAGAAAAATTAAAAATAATTCTCATGAGCGGACCGAACATCCTGAGCAACTTCGGCAACTGAAAGGGGTGAGTCGAAGTATCACTCGTGCCCGCTCGACTCACCTGAACATTAGCGCTAGTGCAGGTGGGTTAGCTAATGTCATAAAAGAAATTCATGAGAAAGAAGGATAAGTTCTGATACATATATTCCACTGCAAATTCATCCTTTTTTAAATGGATTGCTTTGGATAAGAAGAAGAGGCGACGTATGTTTTTGGAAGCCGGAGTCATTTTCCAGGATTTCTGAAAATGCCAGATGACAGGTGACCGGGTTCGGCGCATGTCATCTCACTAGAACGGCTCGGAAATGTGATGTTGTCCTTTCTCTCGAATTAAGGGAAATTTTCGGTTTTCTCGCCTTCAAAAATTCTTTAAAAAATTCTTCTGTGCAGAGCGTTTAAATTTCAGGTAACAAGTTTCGAACCATTGCCATTTGTTCCGATTGACAACAAAATTGCAAGATGGGACACTAAAATCGAGATATTATTCGGATTACTATTATATTAGGGTAATTCATAAGTTTTAGGAATATTTCAAAGGCATTCCTCGAAACACAGCGGCTCGCTATTTTTCAGAGGAATAAACCACTGTGACCCTAGACGGTATGGCAACAAACACCTTGCCTGTGGTTGTCCCTATCGTACTGCTCGGTAGTACAGCACAAAAAAGGTGGCCAACTTGCATTTAAGCTCATTTTTGGCGTTCGTTTGTCTCTCAGCAATGCTGGAGATTTCCGATTGTCTGCTATTCTGAAGGAATGTCACTTATGCGATATTTAGGAGGAAGAAGATTTTCCATCCCCAACGGAGCGTGACAATTCGCAATCAAGTTCATTTGCAGGCGATCCCTTGCCTCCCACACTCTATGATCAAGTCTGCAGAAAAACCTACTATATTGAGAGCCAAAAGCGGTCACCCAACCTACATATATGTGGGCAAAATATGTAACTCCGAGTACTATTGTCATGTGACATTCGGTTCCGTGCACTAAATCAAGAGAAAACCGCAAAGACCGAAAATGGTGAGAAACACAGTTTTGCTGCCTTTTTTGAGTCAAAAAAAGATTGCTTCCAAGTGCAGTGCAAGAACAAGCCCGTTATTTCGTAGGAGGAACCTTACTTGTTAATGTGCCCCTGAACATTCATAAATACTTGCGCTCTGGAATTTCAAGGAAAGAGAAAGGAAAGATTTCTAAAGCTTATGACTCACCCCAATATAATAGAAAGATTAAACATTATTAGGTAATCTAATTCTAAGGAGGTAAGGGCTCACTGTAACAGATTCCCTTTTTAGCGCCGACTCAGTGCGTGAAATGAGTAAGTAATGATGAGTCATTACCCTATTTTTGTCCTCTATTTAGTAGAGGATACCTCATATAAAAATCCTTCAGAACACTCTATGATAAAATGCTGACAACTAACCGGACAGTGCTGTTGTTCGATGTGCGAGAAGGCGTACAGTGTGTGGAATAAAATGAGTGGACATAGGGCAGTGGCACAGATGATGGCAGAAACGGATAGGGTGAGCGCTACTGCTGGTGACCCACTCCATCGCCATAGATGGGATAGTAGTGACGACATCTGAGTAAGGGTAAAATTTCCCGAAACCGGCTGTACAACCGCTTCAATTATATGTAGGTTTACAGGCATGATATAAAAGTGACGATATGATTTTCGAAGTTTTGACGTTTTTTTATTGCTTAGAGCAAATGAGAGAATGGCTTTCTATGAACAAAATCAACAAAATCTTGTACAAATTAGAGGAGAAGGCCTGAATGGCCTGAATGCCAAATTAGAGAGCAAGGAATTCTATTACGATGCTTGGAATATGAAGAAAAGCGAGCAGGCTGCTGTGCCATGTGAATAATGACCTCGAGGCAAAAAACGGGGCTGACGTGAACATTTGTAAAGGTTGTACGCATTCAAGGGGGCAGAAGTACACTTGAGAACCAGCTTCAGGTGACATCAGAAGGTTAACGTCACTCAAGTGCTTGCTTATTACACTGTACAAAAAGACCAATGAGCAGCCAGATGGTTCTTTCACGGGTACTTTTGTGCATAATAAGTTGTATGTGGCAGAATAGGTACGAACGACACCGTTCCGCCGTCGCTATTTGCTCGGATAGGTGTCCGGATGGGCCCAGTTTGCGCCTCATTTCGCACCTTCTCATCGACGTAATTGCTCGACCGAGACGCCTATTTGGGAGTGTTGGTGGTCTGTCCCAGTTTGGATTGGTCTTCCAGGAAAAAGAAACACCTTTTCGGATGCTCCATGCTCATTGCCGGTTCACCATCTGTTCTGGAGTGTCGGCTCTTGTTTGATCACACACATATGGCATGTTTCCATAATTGGATAACGTGTTCAATATGCAGCAGAACATTGATTGTATTTTATTAGTTGAACACATGTTTCTGTGGCCGTACTAGGAAAAACTTGGCCGAACGACCATATTACAACCTGTCGAAACTACATATATAGAATCCGTTGGAGCTGTTGAAGCCATATCACTTTGTCCGTGTGGAATAAATACTGGTACTTTTCCTGGTGAAGTAGCGTAGTCTGAATCAGACACTGTGAAAAAGCCTTTGTCACAAGAATATTTGCTAGCAATATGAAGCTCTTCTGAATGTAACGCAAGTTTCCAGAAGAATCTGACAGGAGCTGGTAGGTTTTCAACCTCTAAACTAATTATACCTATACTTTATACTTTTTTCGCTAGGCGATGGCGTCATATAGTCCTTATGCGCAACCATTAGAAAGTTTTCGAACGCGCAGAGTCTGCGGCACGCGTGCGGCGCATCCTGCTCGTAACAGCGGTCCGGCGTCCTCGCCCAGGTATTCGGGGACCCCATTCGTCAGGATTAGGCTTAAGTAAGCGCTTCTATGCGGTTTCTTTCATTGTTTGAAATGCTGTGGCATTAAAGAGGCTAGTAGCTGACCAATATTGATAGCACGCCCCCACGCCTCGCTTTTTGCACGTTTTGCCTGACCGAAATCACTATTTTTCATGTTTTTGTGGGCTTTGATATGTTTTTGGCCCCGTAGAGAGCTGCTTGTCTCAAATAAAAAGCCGCTAAAAACGCCTACCTAAGCTTAGTCCTGACGAATGGCGCCCTCGAACAGCTGAGCGAGGACGCCGGACCGCATGTTATAGTCCTTATGCACAATCGGAGGAAAGTTTTCGAGCGCGTCGCAGTCCCTGCACGCTCGAAAATTTTCCTCCCATTGTGCATAAGGACTATAACATCCGCGACGAGACGGACGGCGAAGCCGTGCGTCGTGCAAAATTTAGCAAATTTATATGCAATGCTCGATTTAGCGTAACAGTCAACGATTTTTTATCAACAGTATTCTGGCCACATAGGTTTTACGGGGAAACAGTTAAAAAAAAAACAAAGGAGCAACGTAAAATCCTAGTCTACAACGTCGATGAAGCCATCACATCGTTCCCAAAGCAGGTATTGTAGGGAAAGTTCTCGCGGTTTTTGAACCATTAAATTTTATTGACTTTATGAAAATAGGAAAACACATTAAGAAATGAATAGATAACCATCACGTACTGTCACTCTTTGCCAATTTCCGGGAAGCGTTTCGATGCCTTCGGCATGGAAATGTGCTGGCATTGACTCGAAAAACCTGCTCGACAAGTCATCGTCATCATCGCACGCTTTTCCTTGCAAGGCGTTAGAGAGAGTCAAGAGAAGTTGGTAATCTTTTGGCGCAAGGCCAGATCTGTAGGGTGGTGAAGTCAGCACTTCCCATCCAAGGTCGAGTAGCTTCTGGCGGATCACTATTATAATGAGTGGACGAGCAGGGTCGTGTAGGAATCGGATCGTGCCGTAATTCGGACGCCTTCCTGCGATTTTTGCGACCAATCTATACAGCCGCTGACAGTATAGGCCCACCGTGATAGCAGTGTAGCGTGGCAGCACCTCGCAGTGTATGATGCAGTCACACCAAACGCTGATCATATCCTCCAGAGGGTGAAGACCTGCGTTTGACTGCGGCTCATGCTGCTCATCCTGGTCAACCCAAGGTGCGATGCACTTGATGTTAACATTCAGACACCACTTCTCATCTACTATGAAGGTGGGCTTCATTCAGTTCTTTATGCGTGTGTACGAGAGCAATTCAGTAGCCATCTTGGCCCGTCGCTGAAGACCGCGTTTCGTCAAATCATCATCACACACAGTGATAAATTTTGTACCTTTCCCAACTAACGCAGGTGATCGGCGATGGTAGTAAAGTGAACATCCAAGACATGTGTCCTTCTACACATAGTTTGCCTTGGATCTGACGTCCCGACCATGAGGAAACATTGAGGTTGAAGTCGTCAGCACGAAAGCGTCTGGTTCAACCCTGTGCAGGGCGTTCGGTCACTGCACCGTCCCCAAATACAGCGTTAAAACGGCAACTGGATACGGTTGCTGATTCACCAAATTTGAAGCCGTAGAATAAAAGGCCGCAAACGTACTGTTTTGGAAAGGCCATCTTCCTGGCAGCGGTTGTGCAGTTCACAGTGAATCATGACTTATAATAAAGCGCTTACTCCGTGCGTGTGTGTGAGTGTGTGTGTGTGTGTCTGAAACGAAATTGAGGGGGCGTGGCCTAGAGCTCTACAAGGGGTCCACCGTTGCGGGAGGGGTGCGCCGACGTTCGGAAGCTGTGATAGCGCTACGCAACGGGTCCACCGTTACGGGAGGTGTGCGCCGGCGCCCGGAAGTGGTGATAGTGTTACGCGACGGGTCCGCCGCTGTGATAAGGGGACGCCGGCGTCCAAAGTGGGTGGGGTCGGGTCCGCCGTTGTGATAAGAGTACGCCGGCGTCCAAAGTGGGTGGAGTCGGGTCCGCCGTTGTGATAAGGGTACGCCGGCGTCCAAAGTGGGGGGAGTCGGGTCCGCCGTTGTGATAAGGGTACGCCGGCGTCCAAAGTGGGGGGAGTCGGTTCCGCTGTTGTGATAAGGGTACGCCGGCGTCCAAAGTGGGTAAACGCTTGCGAACGGGTCGACAGATGGAGATGCAGTGACTATTTCACCACCCATACCATTCTGCCCACATCACCTCCCCTCCTGCGTGTTCTACCCTCATTTGTGTTTGAACACACTGCTCCGTCCTCTTTTATATGCTCATGCTGATTGTTATCAAAGGATCACTCACAGCAAACAAAGAATGATAAACCATTTCCCGTGTTCATTCCGGTTGAATCGGTCACATAAAGCTACAATTAGTTCTTTCACTCGAGAGAACGCCGGGGGACGGGTCCAACGGTATGGTAAGAGAGCGCCGGCGTCGAAATGTGTGGAAACACCTGCAGACGGTTTGACCGGTGGGTTAAGAGTGCGCCGGTGTCGAAACGTGAGGCCGGCGCCCAGAAGTGAGAAAACGCCGGGAGACGGGTCCAACGGTGGGATAAAGGTGCGCCGGCGTCGAAATGTGGGGAAACCTCTGCGAACGGGTCGACAGATAGAGAAGAGGTGAGCCGGTGCAAAGTAGCGCGAACACGCTTTTAATTAGGTCGTCGTTTACTCTAATTGTCCTCTGACGCCTAAATTTAAAGAGGAAGTACCAAGGACCCGTCTTCATTATACCACCCATAACATTCTGCCCTCATTACGCCCCCTCCAGCGTGTTCTACCCGCATTTGGGTCTGAACACACCGCTTCGTCCTCTTTTATGTGTCCATGGTGATTTTTATCAATGGATCACTCACAGCAAACAAAGAATAATAAACCATTTCCCGTGTTCATTTCAGGTTGAATCGGTTACATATAGTAACGATTAGCTATTTCACCCGAGAGAATGACTAAGTTGCTCTGCGAGACGCAAGCAGTTCTTTAATTAGCCCATTTTTTTATGGGGAGGCATATAGGGAAAACAGAGCGAAATCTGCATGCCCATTGTTCTTCTAGGATGGATGCGAGGTGAAGTCATGCGAGCGAAGCGAGCATAAAGAAAAGTCTGGAAGTCCGGCGTCAGCCGGACGGCCAGACTGGTAGTAATAATAAACTCTTACATACATGACCTCCTTATATGTACAAAAAATAGGTCGTTGCAAGGCAACATGGACTTAGAAAAAGTACACTTTTGAAAACCGCGGGAACTTTCCCTACAGACTAATAGTATAGACAGGACTCGACGAGATGCGCGACGTCGCGTCGAAAGGATAAACACCAGCTATACAACGCGACCGGTGTCCAGGCATTCATCCGCCCGAGACCACCAGCTTTTGAATAGTTTGTTCGTGAGCGACTGCTGCGTCGCGATGAAGTATAAACGCAGCTTACACCCCTCTTGGGAGCGTCAAGTAGATCGCCGAACTCTTCTGACACGCAACGGGCCTGTACGACGTGTGTCCTGTACCCGGTGGTTGTCTGATCTGTACCCGGTGGTTTTTCGTCATGCTCGAAAAAGTTGCTACAAAATGACTTTCATTAGCAAAAAGAACTACTCACCAGTGTTTAATACTGTTACAGCCTTACAAAAACAATTATACACATCATCTGACAGCTGTAATAGTGGAAAATGATAATACAATAGAAAGATCTAGAATTTGTGACAATGAGTCCCTTTCCTGATATATACAAAGTGCGCCATGACGCACCAATATGATTCTGCTAAAGAAACAACATCCGGGAAAATTTTACATGTCAGATTAAAAGGCAGAAATCAAAATGGAGGCGATGTCTTAGCGAAGGCAAAGAACATTGCCTTTCTTACAGGCTGGTTCTAGGTGCGCCAATACAGTCAATTCCAAACGGCCAGCTCGATGGGGACCCTGTCGCGGCGTGGTTCCATTCGGCAGAGACACAGAGGAATCGATATGTCATTGGGGATGCAGCAGACAGCTAGAGTGCCAGACCGCGCCGCGACATGGGCCTGCATCCAAGTGGCCGTTTAGAGTTGAGTATAATTTTGACGCACCCTGTATTTACAACTTTCTTCATGAACGAGGTAGGAAATCAAAAATGTGAGTCGGGTCTCGTCTGAATATACGGCCGTACGTGAGGAAGAACTTCGAATCGGTTGCAGTACGCTTTTAGCACTGGGAAGTGAGCCAAGTAGAAGCTGTCGTAGCAGGTCTGGAATCTGGTCAGCATTTCAATCACAGCGATGTCGGCCCAGGATATCTGGAAAATAGCTCATTTTAGTCATTCGCATTCTACTAAACGCTTTATGTAGGTAATCACCTTGGTTCCAACTAGAAACTGTTTGCTTGACAGTTCTTGCTCGAGTTTCTTCAAGCAAGGGAAAAGCGTGGATTCCTTGAACTCGTTCCAGATAACACGCTAAAATTTTTTTTACTGAAGCGACCTTTGTAAAATTCTTGGAAACTGTAACTAACTCTTTCTTCGTAGTTCCTCGTAAGATTCGCGCGAATTATTGGAGTGAGACCTGCATGGATCTTGTCGAGTGTCTGCATAACATCATCCACTGCTGTTCGCTCACCAGGCAGAGTTCCGTACAGTTCTGAATCGGTAGGATGTTGCGGGAAGCGGATAAGAGATTTCCAAGACTCAAATGAGAGAGCTGCCAGAATTGACATAGCAACATATTCCGGATGACGTGCAACAGCTAAGAGTTCATTGTACACGACACCACCTTATATTAGGTATGCATAAGACCCGGAGGTCATCTTAAAGATTGGAACAATTCATTCCGGTAGACTTCCTCATAGCGATACTGAGCGGAGCTGCTGTCGTTTTTTTTTTTTTAGAAAAATCATGTTGTTGGCGAAAACGCGCATCCATAGTTTTACACCCTAATAGTATCACCAGTTCAGAGAAATTTTTGCAGTTTCTTCTAATGCAACACTAGCGACATTAATTAGGACCAGAACTTGAATTTAAAATGAAACTTAAAATTGACCACCCATGACGAAAAAAGGAAAAAGGAGACGGAAGGCTTGTTCATAAGAATTCAAATGAAAATTCTAATATGAAAAGGAGGAGCTGTTCCCTTAGGAAAAGTGGAAATTTGCAGAGAAAAGAAAATGAGGAAAATCCTGCATCCTGCATCGATCCAGGACAATACATGTGCAGTTGATTACTATAAACATACCGAGTTTCTCCGCAACATATTTCGATATCTCGTTCACTCCAACTATTCTATCGCTGTTGTTCACAATCATCACCGGTAGCTTTGTGTCTTCAGAAAATCCATCTGAAATCTTAAACTTGAGTGAGAAATAAGCGAACTTTAGGGAATCACTGTTTTTTTTTTGAAAAAGAAGAGGTAGTTATCGATAACTGGCCGTTGCTATAACATGTGTAGAGTTTTTTAACATTAAATGTGTGTGGTCAACGAGGATGCGTCTATATGGTGATAGGTCCAAACGCAGTCCTAACGCGGCTCAGACGCGGGTGAGACGCACGCATTTTCATCCAAGAATCACATGCTGCGCATGCTCTTCATGGAAAGTGCTCCGCAAGTGGAACGTACGTCTGACGCGCGACTTGCGCTCGCATTTAGTACGAGTCGTCCTTATTGGATGCTCGGGTGCTCCGGACCCACCTGCACACCATCACCAGGGTCCGTATGCATCAGATAGATTACCCACGGTAAACCTGTTAATCTACTTCACATTTACCGATCATTAATACAGCCGTTAACACATTTACATTGGGTGATCTCGATAATACATCCAGGACTAGAAGATTGAATGGGAACGGTGAGGGGAAAAATAATATGCCTAGAATCAGACAATCAGAGCACCATCAAAAGGGCTGTGCGTCGCGTGCAAGTAGATCAAAACCATTGTAGCTTCACATACATATACAGTGAACTCCAAACGGCCGTAGACAAGCGGCGGGACCGCTGCGCGGCGTTCTTGGGCAGAGACAACCAGAGCGAGCATGCAGAGCCCCTGTGTCTCTGTCCAAGAACGCCGCGACGCGGTCCCGACCCTTGTCTACGGCCGTTTGGAGTCCGCTATATGTTCATATGTATAGAGTAAGTACATTTACGTATGAAGTACGAATGAGAAAGGATATGTAAGAAAAGCACTAATATTGTGAAGATGAAGATGAATGGGACTGAAGAGCTGCAGAAAAGTCCTGCATAACATGTGGTACGGCTTCAGATAGTACAGTAGTTATGTTTATTAATGTTCAAGTTTCAAAATGAAATATGGTGGATTCATTGAAAAAGCTAGCTGTTCAACTTGGAAATGATTTACCTTTCTTCTTCCTCATCTTCCACTCTGCTATAGTCAACCTCGAATCTGTGAATGGGTATTCAGCGTATGTCAGCATGAGCCTCACGGCTTCTGCTCTTCCCCTTCCTTTCAGCGAGATTAGTTCAAGATTATCACGCATTTGGAAAATTTCTCTGAACAAGAAACATTTTCGTGACAAATCCTTCACGTCATCAGAGAAGGTTCACCTAAGAAAAAGGGGAAAGAATCACGCTCTGCCGAAGATTATGGAAAAAGAAGGATGAATCTGGTATAGAATGAAATGACAACGCTATTTTCATGCCACCTGGAATGTTTGCAGAGCAACAAAGTCGAAGGTAAACATCATGGAAATGTGATGGACGAACGAACGGACATTTCGAAGTCATGCAAATGAATTCAAGTGATCCTCTCGCACTTTAGATCTCGTTGATTTTGAACAATTCCAATGAACACATTGACAAGGTGATTCTCCACCATTATTTTAGTAATTTCATCTCGAGGTTAAACGGTCATCCGTAGATTGTTCTGATCTGTGGGTTCCTAGGTCACTTACAAAGTGGATATTCCTAGCAGAAGAAATAGCTCCGAAAACTCACAAAACTTTCATTGCTCATGAGTAAAATATAGCATTATTGTTGGAAATTGTATGATCAATCTCTTGGTTTTCCTGCTGATTGGTTGAGTTCATTCAGTCATCTCAGAGCAACTTTCTCCTTCAGTAAAACCACTTCTCCTGGAAATCTTACCCAACATTAATGACGAGCCCTGGAGAAGAAAATTCGAGGCCCAAAATCCATTCTTGACACTCCATTTTGCCAAAAACCATGCTCAAAACCAATGTGGGTCCGAGCATATGCACTATTTAAGATTTAAGAAAGCCACGTTATATTTGATATAGTGTGTCTCGGCAGTGGCCGAGAATTTGCGCATAAATTCGCGTTTCGAACATCCTCCGCGCTAAACGCAGGATATTCCAGAATTGTCATTACGACACATCGTAACGACGCCCGTTACCACTCTTACAACAGCGTTTTGGATTACAATAACTTCTTCGGGTTTCATCTACACGATTCCTTTGTTTTTTTTTTTTAAATTTCACACAGACTACATATTGCCTTCAGTGGAGGAAAAGTTATTGGCCTATGTTGTCAAGATAACTCGGTCAAAATAAAGTGGGTGGAGCCTGAATGCAAAGGGCAGTTTACCTAAGTGGAGTATACTATTTTGTATCAGCTGAGTTTTAGTAGGGTAATTTTTTCAATATTAAAATAATACTTCTATGATTCTATTCATGAAGGATTGGCGTGAGGGCGTAGGCTTCCTAGGTCTCAAAGGACTTCTTTTCCGTGCTAACTGGCTGGGACTTTCTGCGTCTTTTACGCCCTTTTACATAAAACCGTACTTCAGAAATCACTAAAAAATCGCTGTAGCACAGGCTAGAAGGCTTGAATGTTTAAAAAAATCGCTGTAGCACAGGCTAGAAGGCTTGAATGTTTAAAAAAATCAAGCACATTCTCATGAAATAAAGCCAAACTCAGAGGTTCCATCTCCCTCCTTGTTCACAGATCCAATCAGTGGCTGAGATGGCTATGCCCTACAACCTTTTCGGGAAGGTATCGAGAACTTTTACGACACTCCACAGACACATATTTATTTCGCAAATTTCAACCAGGTCAAAGAACTAACCGCTTCCTATGACGTCAAAAGTCAACCAGCGGGAGCACCGAGAATGACAACAATGTAAACATTTCGTTCTCTGAGTGATACTGAGAGATACAAGTGCCGTTACGAGCAGTAATTATACATGCTTCATATTGTAAGGGGAGTATGCATTACTTTAAAGGTGTCCAGTGAAAAAGGAGTAGAAAAGTTGCGGTGATCAAAACGTGATGGACTCTTGAAATATGAGCTGACAGTGAGATAAACCCGGTAAACAGACTCTTCCTGAGAAATACCAACTAATCAGCGATGACTATTCATTTTTGGAGCACCTTTATTTTTTCAGTAACTAGATCAATAAATAAATAATTAAACAAATAAATGAGGTAATGTAACGAAAACATTGTCAGAATTATACAGTAAACACATTAGAGTGATGATAAATTAAACAGACATGAACTGTAAGTTCTTCTCTGTAGAAACTCTATGTCTTCAAAATGTTGCTCATGTAAGACAATTAGTAACCACTTTCATTTGGGGTACATAAGGTATATAGATGGATATATAGATGGGACATGGATGAGATATATAAAAATTAGAATATCTGTCAAGACTGTGGGGTGGTGAATAGATTAAAATGAGACAAACTGCCTCATTAATGTTCCAAAAAAGCACTCTGTCCCTTTTAAAGAAGAGGAGTGGAGAGAAAATTCCCTCTTCTCCTTCTCTATTTTTAAGTTACATACAATGCAAGGCCTTGGAAGGCAAATGGCAGGGAAGCAAGTCCTGGATATCGGAGCAAAAACAAAAACCTATGTTAGCACCATATTATTTGAACAAAATTTGATTATTCGTCACTCAGACATCCGGTATACCGGAGCAGCTTGTCAACTGCACTCCGATCAGTAAAATGGGCGAGGTTCGGTTGCTATTTAGCCTCTATATGGTTGCTAATCGGTTGCTATTCGCTCGCTATTCCATTGCTGATTGGTTGTCAAAGGGCAATTAAAGAGAAATGGAACAGCAAGTGGATGGCAGGCCAACACCAGTCATATAACAAGTAAAAGGCACCAGGACCGCCCGTTTTGCGGATTAGAGTGCAGGTGACGTGCTGCTTTAAACCCTGGAATGACTGGGGATCCAGTCACATGGGAAAAAGGAATGTCAAAGTAGCCATTTAAGGCGAACAACTATGTAAAAAGAATGACAGTGCACAGTGAAGGGGAAGCGATGTTGAATTGAACTTTAAAGGGAAAACAAGGAGAAATGTTGTAGAGCAATTCTTCTACGGGCAAATGCAAGCTGGAATAAATGGAATAAGTTAGATGTGCTTTAATGGACATGATAGAGCAAACTAAAACCCTGGACCATGGACATAAAGCACTTTAATGCGTGCTGAGTCTCTTCTCGACGGAAGAAATGCAAACATTTGAGGCGGAGGAGTGTGTTGAAAGAATGGAAAGAAAGAGTTGTAGCGAAAAGTTTTCGAATTCCACTCGTAACCATGTGAGCCTCGATCGAAGATGCGTGTTCGATAGGAACGATCGGATAGAGAGCGGCTACGCGAAGCACTCCAGGTCCGCCAAGTAAGATGCGAGCGGAGAGTGTGGCAGGTTTTATGTAAATATTGGCCGGATGCCAGCAGACCAGCGATGAACGATCCACCCTCTATTTCTGGATTTTTGCACATGATTAACTGTGGAATAAAGAAAAAATAAAAGTGGTAACTGTAGATAATTTTGTTTCTGAAGGGCGAAACGACAAGGAAAGCGTAAGTGTTCACAGAACCTACAACGAATGGCGCTGGTATGGAGGCCATGCCTTGCATACATTATTGAGATTGCCCAGGGTAAGCGCATTGACGCCAGTGCTAAAGATGGGTAAATTTGTGTGATATTCACACGTTCACGGGGGTAATCTCAAGGATGCATGTGGCCCCATGTTGACGTTGAGCACTTCCAGGAATACATTACTGGCTAAACGAGTGGGTGTACAGATCCTCGAAACCGAAGGCAATATGTATTAGGTGGGTCCGAAAGTCCAAATTTTACACATTTTTCAAGAAACCAAAAAATTATTGGTCATGGATGGAACCTGACCAGGCAATTTTTATAGTTTCAAAGAAGAAGGACATACATCTACCACATTCTATTGTCAAAGAATTTCAATTCATGGCCAAAAAATTCTGAGTCGGAAAATAAATTTCGTGCAAAACTTTCGGACTAACCTAATAGTTGGTTGAATAGATTTACTGCGAAATCAGTAGTACTATTTGCGTAATGTTGTTTAACCTTTGTTCCCGTAGTGATTCTGCTATTTCCATATTTTCAGGTACACATCGGCATTAAAATCACGGTGTAACCTTTCGAAATAAACTTCTTTTTTGAAGGCTCAATGGTGACCTGGAATTGAGTTTCACTTTTTGAAAAACTAAGTGCTTTCCACACCGCCATTGTTCCGAACCCAAGGCGAAGAACCTCTCCAAGGCAACTGTGAACCAAACGTGGTAGTCCACCGCCATCACAAACATTTTTCCGGCCAAGTTGAAATTACAAAACAATATTTGTGTGGCAGATCTGTAATGTTCAACGAAGACCCATTCATAGTCTGCGCCTCTGCTGTTCTGGTCTTGGTCGTGACCTTTGAAAACAGAGCACTTCAGATACACTTTTGATAGAAGTAGAGCCAATTGAAGATTGTGAGAAAGAACATCCAGTTTCTCCGTGAGCTCGTCTTCCGCCTACCTATCACAACTAGCTAACAACATACTGCTGAACAGTCAAAGTTTTTCCTTATATAGGAATTGCTACTTGGCCGCAGCGATTCTCTCGGACTTTGGAAATATACCTCCCACGAGTAGCTCTCATGTGCCTCTCACAACCTTCACTCTCAACTTAATCAGTATAGCATTTAGCACTCTTGGAGATTCCCTGGAAGCTATGTACTGTTGGAAGGGTTCGTGATGTGACAAGGAAAGCTACATTTCCGGTCTAGTTCAGGCAGCGAAACCGGTTAGTGTAAAGATTTTGAGATATTCGACTGATTGTGACGTGTTCTTGTTATCATTGTTCGTAATCATTCACTCCTTGATCTAAAGTTTGACAACGGTAAAGTGTTTTTTTTTTATCAGTAAGGTGCAAGAACTCTCTGTTTATATGTATATCTTGTAGCTATGTATGTACATAGAGCTCGGCGCAAGGGTTTTTTCTTCTTTTTTCGAAATTTTGTGGTAGCCCAGGTTTTTCTGCCTAATATTTGCTGGTGTTTTTCGAACTCTTCAAAGTTCTTCGATCAAGTGACCCTCTCGTCTGTTATAAACATGTGAGACCTTCGTTCGGCCAGTACTTGAAAATGGCACCTCTGTCTTCAGTGTTCGTGGGAAGAAAGAAGACACATGCCCTTGAAAGTGTTCAAGATACTTTTACCAGAATCTGGAGCGGAATAGTTGGGGTGTTGAAGAAAGCGGAAAATAGTGGATGCATTACTATATGTATTACTACATGTGTTACTATTATTATTTGTATTTGCGATTTGGAATGGAGTGCAGGAAGTTTATGGGAATTTTGTAATCCATCCAGCCTCACAGAGTGGATGTGTTGTCCAGGCGAAACGGATCGGCATATCCTAAAAGAAGCAGAAGAGCCATTGTGAGAAAGCCCTTGTGCTCCGATGAACAGGGCTCAGGAGGTGAAGTTTATCCATTCTAAGCTCTCTTTCCTAAGAAATGTGAAAGATACAGTGCCGGAATCCATAAACGTTCCCGGAATATCTCAAGACCGTGCGAACCTGGAGCAGACTCTAAAGTTAAATGTAGTCTTGTTATCCTTGCTATTACTTGTCATCGCTACGTAGCTGGGACGAGCCAGTCTGAAAAATTACATCCACTTCGGCTGGACAACTCGTCCATCATATAAAGTCGGGTAGGCTCGAAACGTTTTCGGGAACATTCATGAATCCATGCATGTTCTAGTAGGTCTATGCAAAGTTCTGGGGCAGTAACCCTTGATTTTATAGTCTTTCACAGTTACCCTTAGGTCAAAATCAATATTTTCCTTCCAACATAGTTAGGAATCACATTAAAATTACAATAAATGTACGTATATACAGTCGGCGTCGATGGCGGTGGTCTTTCCGTGGCCTCAAACAGATGCGACGCGACCGCGCCGCTCACGATAGAATCGACGCTGCAGTGGCGAATCTGGGTTCTCTTGATATTTGTTTATTACATTTGATGTTAACTACCATGAAAATTAACTACTTAGGAAAACCCCATGGTTTGTTGTCTCGAAAAGGTTTCCTGCTCAAGCGGTGCGGTCGCGCTGCGTGCTTTTAAAGTGAAGCCGCGGAAAGACCGTGACCATCGACGCGCACTGTATTTATTACGTGAAGTAAGTTTTGTTATGTCATCATTAGGTCACAGAAAAACCACCGCATAGGTTCAATGGTTCAATAAAACTGCATAAAGACAATGGAGAGAGCATGACTGATGTTAAAGAAAGCATATAATAACAAAAATACAAATACGACATTATGAACTATCGAGCAGTGTTCTAACAGCGTGCAAACTAGCAAGTATCGCTCCTTTCTCCTTTTGGGAGAAAATCTTCTCCTTTTACAAAAATCAAAACAAAATATTCTTTTTCCTTTTGCAAAAAAAAACAAGACAAACTACATATCCTGGAAATCTGGATATATTCTGGAAACCTCTGAACAGACAGGGAGAAGACGTCAACCACCAGGGTGTCTGGAAAAATACTATTTGTCTACAACAAATAAACAAACTACTGTAACAATTACTTGGTCATTAAAGTTCCATTAGTAAGGCTGTATAGCTCTCAATGCTCATCCTTTCGCCATTCCGTAGTGCGTGTAGTTCCTGGCCCTCGTTTGACCTCTCTGACTCCCTCCGCGTCCAGTCCAGCTCCGCACTCTTTCCACTTCCGCTTGCGTGAGGTCATGCGCTGATTGACGCTCATAAATTTGCATACTACGCTGCAGTGTAGTTCGCGCCAGACGGCTGTCCACTCACTATATGTCCATTCATCCGAATACTCGTCCATCATCTCGATCCCCCACTCGGATGCAGTTCAAGAGGTTGAACTCCGCTGGGAGCTCCCTCGATGAAACTGGGGTTTCCCCGCTTGTGAATGAGTAGAATTCAATGATAACGCTGCTATGCTTCTGAACCGTGAGCAATTTGGCATGCTGTCGAGCCTCTCATTAGGCCATCTGCTGTTTGTCGCCTGGCGCGAAGCTCTCGCAAACAATTCGCCCCGTAAACGTGGGATGGGACACTGCGACAATGTCCGACAACGAACTGAGCCCTCTTAAGCTTCTGGAGCCGTTTCGCGTGGTTTTTGACCTTCGCTTGTCATCTGATGGTATCGAAATTTGTGTTACATAGTTCAGATCTGTTAATTTTATGAATATTCTCATGTTAATTAAATGCTGTGCAAGACCTAAATTAAAAGAAACAAGATAAGAATATTCCACAAAAAGTACGTATTAAAATCCAACTCCAAATATAAAACGTTCATGTTTCAGTAAAGGGATGAACCACAAAATGAGGATAAGGAGTTAACATTTTTTCCGCTGGTTTTTCCTTGTGGTCCTATAAATCCAAACAAATAACTAAGCACTCTTCGTAACAATTTTATTCGTAACATTTCTGTAAAATCTCTTCGTTTTCCACCGCTGTACAACACTTGCTCACAACTTAGTAGCTTTGATCACTCGCATGGAAAGATTCCATTAATTTTGACTTCAGAGCGCAAAGGTTAAGCCGTGTCACATCAGTTTGGATTACTCCAGATGCGCAGCAGTGGTTAGTTGCAGACAAACGTTTTTATCGCGAGGGGGGGGGGGCTTCTGAGGGTAAATGACACTTTTTCAGCTCCGCTGATGACTCCACTATGAATAGGAAAGTAAATGATCCTCTGATGGGCCGACTTTGGTAGCACTTCTGGAAAAAAAGGCATATGAACCTGTTGTTTCCGCTGTGATCCGCTGAGCTCTGCAACTTTCGAATCTTGATACAGCACCTACACCTATGTGTAGTATAAAAAGCATATATGGATCGAAATTTGTAAATCTTTCCCGGGAAACGTCACGTGAACATGTAGTTCCCCTTGTGTTCCACTAATCCACCATTTTTGATACAGTACCTACAGGCTGGCCCAATTTCTACTTTTTCAGCGCGTCACTATTAATAAATGGTACTTATTCATATCCAGAAATTATTTGTTGGAAATTTGCAGCTCGAAAAAGACTCAACCAGCACAAAGAGTATATGCTTGGATCCATCATTATTGAGATTACCGAGGTAAACATGCCGATGCCAGTGTTGACCACGGGTAAATTTTATGGGTGTCAACACGTTTACCCTGAGTAATCCCAGTGATGAATGCGGCCTCTAGACTCACGTATGTTTGTTTACGTATGTACATAGATAAGATGCAATTTGTATAGGATCTTTTTGGCAGAATTAATTTCCAAGGCCAAATTTGGTGGCGCTAGAGGCACGGGCGTTTAGCCTCACTGTCATTCGGTTGAACTCACCCAAAATTTGATGGATTCGCCCACTGTGACAGTTTCCAGAAATTAAATGAACAATGAGTTCTTTGGGGAATTTTCAGATATGCAAATAATGTCCTGGGCCTGGATGCGGCACTGGAATTACCTAGGCTAATGTGCTGACGCCTATGTAGGCCATGGATAGGATTCATGAACGTATAACCAAGTCAAACTGGGTTCGCAAACCAACTCTTGCGTCCTGTCTCTCCAAAAATTACGTAGTCCATAGGATAACCAATTACCCTAGCCATCGTTGGTTCGCATGGTTAACGTTTCATGAATCCCAGTCCATGAGTAAATTTGAGGAGTGCTAACAAGTCTACCCTGGGTAACCCCAACTATGCTTGCGGTCCCTGCTTCACATGTAGAACTTCCTCCAGCAAATTACGTATTCGCTCTTTTTTCAGCCACATAGCAAAAGCAATGAGCTAAATAGAATGAAAGTAAACATAGTTCTAGAGTGAGGCCGAAAGGCCACAAAAGCAGGTTCGAAGGGAAGAAAAACATTGTTCGGACAGCATAGGAATATTTTGGTCACAAGGAACATCTGCACAAGAAATGAAACGATTTCTGCGCCACTTTCCCTGTTTCCTCCACTAGTGTTTCCTAAATCTCTTAGATTTCACTTCGTGTACGTTGTTTAAGAGTTCTTTCTGAAGGATTAGAAGGAAAGGATGAGGATGGAAGCTGCATTTCCCAGTAGTTTACAAGAATTAAATCCCTATAAATTACAAGAAAGAAGGAAAAGTAGGAGAAACCACTTCTGGCGGTTTAGAGCAGCATAAGAATTTAGTTAAACTGCGTTGTTTACTCGCCTATTTACTTGTTTACTCAAGTGATCCTGTAATCCTGCCGCATCAGCCGGATTCTACCAGTTTCTGTTGATCCAGCCGTCTTCCAGATCAGGTTGCATGGTAGCGCTCACCTCCCGTCCACGGGCGGGGATCATTTCCCGCACCCTCATATTGATTTCAAGCCACTAATCGTGTCCATCTGTCCCACTCCAATGTTTCTCGCTCGCTCTCATTGCTCTCCGTCCTTTAATCCATCCCAGCTTAGCCACGCCCCAGCCCCTCTAATGATTACCTCCATTGACCTCATCTATGTGATTGTCATAAGGTTGTGACCTGATTTTGCATCTTTGCGGCATTTCCCTGTCAATCTTAATTACTGTCATGATTCCACCCTGAATCAGGGGCGGGGCAGGAGGTAAAGGGTGGGTCTTCGCGGGTTCTTTGAACTCTGTGGAAGCTTACACATTGTTGCATTTGTCGGCGCCCGACCAGTTGTGTTTTATTACTGCGAAAATCGCTCGCAGTGGTCTGTTGCCCTCGCGAACTACAAGCTGTCCGGTTAATCCAGAGCCGAGCATAAACACAGCCACAGCCCGCCGCCGACAGACGTAAATAACTTAATGGAACGTCAGCGCTTTTGATGGATAATTACAGCCACTCAATTACTTCGCTCTGTCCTCTCACATCGCCTGATGGAGTGAAGCTCGCACAACAGCATTTCCATTGCTCTTTCGAATTTCTACCTGGTGCTTCTTTTTCTTCTCCTTTTTTTTTGCTATTCTACTCTCTATTTGACAATCATCTTCTAAATTATGTCATCAAAACAAAATCTTCCCATTATTGCAGTGATAGTTGTATTGAAGACGTTTCAATTTTTTAAAATAATTGCTCCTTAGAGAATTGCAAATTCAAGTCGTTTTTTACTGTGATGATCCTACACATGTACAATACTAGATGTCACATTTTTGGTTCAGGAGCCATATGCATCATTGATATTGCCCAGGGTTAACCCGCGTGCACAACACAAACTTGCCCATCGTTGACATGGGCGTCAACAGGTTTACCCAGAGTAGTCTTAGCGGTGCATCCAGTGACGTGATTCGTGACCGCTCCCAAAAATATTCTCAGCTACCTATTTCTTTGGATTGGACGAGTTTTTTGAGCAGAAAAATGGTAAAATCGCTCTTATTACGACCACTTATCATAGCTTTCTGAGACAAATCTCTCGAACACAGCATACTCATTTATGCCCGGAAAACTCATCCATTTCAGAGTTGCGGGTAGGACCACCTCATCCATGAATCTCACCACAGGCCCAGTTGTGGAATTCACTTACAATGAGTTTGTTCCTCTCTGAAAGTTACAGTTTTTGTTCGAAAAGTTGGAGAAACACTAGTGGTCCATATAATATTTTTGGAAGAAAACATCTGGGCCCTCGTTTATGTCCACAAACCCCGTGTAAATCCGAGACATGGACCCTTTCCTGGTCTCTTTCATAACATCCTATGAAGGGCAAGAACTTCCCTCCCTTTATCGTGGATCATTGACCAGAAAGAAAAATTGAGGCGTGATTGTTAAAGGTGCCCGATGGGTAGTCCATGATACCTAGCTTACCGTGTCACTCACTGCAAATCCATAATCTAGGCAAAGTTAAAAATTCGCTTCTTGCATATTCAAAATTCATGATTGGCGCGCTGAGTATCAACAGTTCATTTGAAGTCGACGCGCCAAATGAATTCGATTTTCGGGACACATTGAGTTAATTTTTTACATGTACATTTTTTACATGTACATAGTAGGATCTTCCATCACTAGTGGGATCCGGCTGAAAAAAGCAGTTGTTTTCTCACAATTTTTATTTCTCCTTAAGCATCCCATTTTTTCATGTAATTCGTGTTGAATTTTACACCTTCAGTGAAAAATGTTCTACATTCTGGGCTATTTATTTATGATTTAACGAAAATCTGTGTGAATGAAGAAACAGGAGACGAATTTTGTTTACAAGTCCTCCAATCCCGCAATTATCGCAGTTCCTCTAGGGATTTTCTAGTTATATATTCAGAAATGCTCTGATACCACTGAGTGATAGTCTGAGTGAGATCTCATCTTTGAACTGTACAGTTTTTCAAATGCAGCTTGGAAGTGTTGTTGATTACTCCAACAGTGCTTATGTTTGTGGCACCGTTAATCCCAGAGATTAAACAGCTGATGTGGTTTTTGTTTTCCATGTCTGACCTTGCCACTTTTTTTCTGAATACTTCGTCGATTTCTGAGCCTCCATTCTGGTATGATTTTTACGTGCTCTTTTATCCAAGGACCTTTTTTTATCAGAGCGTAAAAATTTTGAAGCAATCAATCCAAAGACTTCCTTCTGTAGTACGCACGATGAATATAAAACCGCTTTGCTACACACCCTTCAGCGTTTACATATGAAAGATTGCAATCTGATATTCTCACATTCATATGTCCGCTTATACATTCTATAAATATGCACTTGAAAGCAATCGCATTGTTTATGCAGGACTTTCCACCATTGGCGTTGGCTGGGGCGATTCGCCCCGGCCGCCGCCAACCGCCGCGCGCTGTCCGCTTCCAGAGGCTTCCGCTAGCCGGGAATTAATTGCTCCTGGAGAGGCACAGCCTTCATTATTCGCGCACTTTTATGGCTTTCCATCATCAGAACGCTCGACGTTAGCCGTCTAGCTCTTTAGAAATATCGTAGTGTAATTGTTGTATAAGTTCTTTTTTCACCTCAATATATTGCATGTGATCTTCGAACTCATAAGTTCCGAGTTACAATACCGATCCTAATTTAAAAAAATAACTAATCTGTCGCAGGGTGTCACTCATCCATACCCTTTTTCTCCCCAACAGGGTGTCACTCATCCATACCGTTTCCCTATCACTCATCCATACCGTTTCTCTGTCCGGAGCTTTCATGAAATTTCCAATATAGATTTTCAAAATCTTATCAACTCAAAAGTGATATTACCTCACCATCCAAGTAAGGCGCTTAAATTGTTGAGGTTTAATTATCTTTGAAAACAAATAATGCGAGAGAGGCACGTCTCACCCGGTGAGTCGTGCGGTCATCAATGGTTAGAAGCAAAATAACCATTGGAGTTGCATATAGAACAGTTTTTGAGAAAACATGCTTGTTTCGCGCTAAAACTATATGTAGTTCGGTTTTTCTTACGAGTCCTTTTTGATTCTTTGTTAATCCCACATTATGTAGTATTGAGAGGTTCTATATTATCCCATATATTACCCTTTCTGTCCTTTATCTCTTGTCTAATCCAGTGGTGGGATTCTTGAACGTTCCAGGGGAAACGAGATCCTACCCACACACCCAATGTTGAGGAGTTCCTCACCTATTCCATCAAGGAACATCGTCAGAAAAGCGAAGGAAATGAATTCTGTGAACGGGTAAACACAACAATTTTTTCCAGAGCCTAGATGCATAATTGCCCAAGGTAAATGCGTTGACGCCCGTGCTAAATATGGGTAAACTTGGGTGATGTCGATACGTTTGCCATGGGTAATCTCAATGATGCATGCGGCCCCAGAAAATGAAAAGCAAGAAATCCATTATCTCCCTTAGAACGGCCACAAATCCCACTGCAGAAGCGCATCTACTTTGTAATACAAATCTAGAGGTTCTACTGTATTTGTAAACGATCTACCTTGTATGGAATTCAAATAAATAAGCATGGGAGCTTTGTATAATTCTCCCCTCTATTCATAACCTATTTTTTATTTGATTTCCCTTAATTCCAAAAATTTTCCGTAACAACTCATAAAACCAATAATTTCACCGGCATGGATGCATCACTGGGACTGACCAGGGCAAATGTGTTGACGCCCGTGCTAAAGATGGGTGAATTCTCCGCTTGACCGTCCCTCATTTTCGGATTTTTTTTGCCGCTCAGGATTTTCCCTGCTCTAAAACACACACAAATTATTCAAAATATATTATTGCCTGGTGTCCAGGTACACAGGCGTTCCTTCCCTCTGTTACCGTATGGACGCGTTGATTAGCAGCGACGGCGGGGGTACGAATTGGTCAAGGAATGACTTAGTTCACCCATTTCCAAGTACCGAGTCTGCACGCGGCTCGATTAGTTCCACTACTTTTGCTCTTTCACCGTGCTCGCCAATTAATCAGCACCCGTGTTGCAGACTCACTTAACACCGCTTTATCACCTAAACAGTTGACCGGGCAGACCTTTGGTCAACGGGGGCGACGGCGGCTGGAGGAGCAGTTGTCACCCCCGTCGACGGGTTATTTTCGCTGGCTTCTCACGTTTTTGCCAGAGAGAGTAAGTGCTTTGAGACTTCAGCAGAAGCATGACAATTAATTATTAATGCTAGCTGAGTGATAGCTCTGCCATAACAAGTTACAGTAATTTCGCATGCGCACGAAACTTGTTATTAGGCTCATGGCAATTACTAGTCGTGGCAAATATCCTGTTACCTATTTTTCTCTCTCAAATTTGAAGCCAATTAGTCTTAATTGCTGAATTATTCTAAAATAGCCTAGCTCTCTTGTGTATTTCCTGACAAGTGATGGCTTTTTGGAGAAGTCATTAGCTACGAAAGCTGCTTAAAAAAGTCTGGATAGAAGCAGCAGATCGGGATATCTTCGGTTTTTAGGGAAAGAGTTTCGAGAAAAGCGGGAAATGGTGAAGAAATGCTTTAAAGTGCCGCTTACCTGCTCTATTACAGCTGATTTACTCATTTCACCGATTTTTCTTGACGAGGCTATGTATCTACATTGTTGGTTGATAATACGTAGTGTAGCTGGGTTGGGTAACATTATTTCAGGTCCTACCGCAGAAGTGTTTTGAAATTTACAGAACGTTGAAGAGGACAATATTTTCCCAACATTTTGTTGGTTTATCCAACAAGGAGCTCACAAATTCCTCCGAATTCTGCATGACATATTGTAGGCCTGGAAGGTATGGGAAATAACCAATCAATCACATATACATTAATGAAAGTGTCGCAGGCGTGTGCGCCGCGTTCCGCCGGAGCATACAAATGGGAGGAATTCCTGGAATGGTGAAAAATAGGCACGCGCTGTATTCCAAACCGCGCTGGCGGTTGGTTATAGCTGCTGGAAAAATTTGTGGAAGTTGTATCTGGAATAGGGATTTAGTGCTGGAGTTCCGAGAATGCTTGTTGAAACCATCCCGTGGAGGTGCTTTTGTTCTCTCCGCATTTGCTTGAGCTCTCTGTGACTCTCTAGAGTTTTTTCACAGTCAAAAGACATCTTCAAAGTAGGCCTTACACAATTTTCATGAATAAACTTTTATACAATAAAACTTTTATACGCTTGCGTTGGTCCGGGGACGTAGCATTACGGTGCCATGAATACGTTGCAGCGTTATTCAGCGATAACACGGGTTTTCAAGTTTTTTTTTTCTCAAGAAAGACTAGAAATGGATCTGGTTGGGTTATTTTGTCCCAGAAATAATTACTATTTTGTAATTTCACGCTAAAAAATGCTGAAATTGGCTCACATTCAAGGACATTTTTTCGAGGTAAAAATGTTATGATTAGCCTAATAAGTGAGCTAATGAAAAGTAAGAGGTTTCCAGGAGAAAGAAACTCTCCAAGAGCCTGCAAGCTCCATGCAATAGCTGACACAGGAGTGGGAAGCTACGTAGGAACCACATGCAAGATCGAGGTCACCCGGGGTAAGCACATTGAGGTTCGCTTAAACTATTGGTAAACTTGTGGAGTGTTAAGACGTCCACCCTGAATAATCTCAATAATGGGTTCAGACCAGAGAGGAAACTATGCAGATATACAGGGTGGCTGTTAAGTATGGATCGCTTTTTGCAAAAACTGGAAAGGGAGCAGGGAAGCAGGTGCCACCTATCTCTTGTGATAATACGATAGGTAGTGGCTTCCTTGAATGGCTTGAGAATATTGGTTCCCCTGCTAGGACCCCTTCAGAAGTTATGAAGAGATTTCTTCATCTACTGCCATCGGTGGCCCTCATCGGGTGCACGCTCCATGTTACTGAATTCGCTAAATGCCTTGATTTCTCTGCATTAACAAATGGCAATATTGTGGGGCAGCAAAAAGAGACAGGCCATACTGCTCCACTCTAGAAACCAGGGAGACCTTGGTCCACTCGCACATCACTTTGACGTGGCAACATCGATAAAAGTATCAATGTAAAAATTCGATCAGATTGAATCGCACAGCTTCCAACTCAAATATCTCCATATTCACTGTTCAGAAAATCGCGAAACTTGGCCTGAGGCTATGCAGCTACTAACCGTTTCGAAACAGCAATTGACAGATTCGGCGAGCAGGGACCGTTTGGATTAGGCAGAAAAGTTTTCAAAAGAAATCTTCGTGGCCGCCTCCTCAACCTCGTT
>JARK01001352.1:1738520-1749582 GCA_000688135.1 Ancylostoma ceylanicum | reverse complement strand
TCATTCATTCATTCACTCATTCATTCATTCATTCATTCCTTCCTTCATTCATTCATTCATTCCATTCCGTTCATTCCATTCCGTTCATTCATTCACTCATTCATTCATTCATTCATTCATTCATTCATTCATTCATTCATTCATTCATTCATTCATTCATCCATTTCATTCATTCATTCATTCATTCATTCATTCATTTATTCATTCATTCATTCATTCATTCATTCATTCATTCACTCATTCATTCATTCATTCAATCTGAAAAACTGGATGCTGCACGCGGAGCGACAACAAAATGAATACCCATTTTGCAGCAGCATGCATGAACTAACCATCATTTAAGGCAGGCATTTTCGTGCCCACGGATGATTAATGTCGTTCCGCCATGGAATGGACTACGCTTTTATGGATACTAATGATTGAAATGACTAGATGTCCGCATCAACCTATGTATGGCTTCCATTACTGCCTTCAGACCTATTTGTGCCATTTCTGAAGCAAGAAGAAGCTTCTTCTCCATTTTGCGCGACTTGATATTTCGAGTTCTCACCTCCACAAACACCTTCCGCTCTTCTGGACCTGGATGCATGATTGGAGTTACCCAGAGTAAACGTGTTAACGCAGGCTTTAACGAAGGGTAAAATTGAAGAGTGTTAACACGCTCACCTTGGGTAATTTCGAAGATGCATGCAGCTTCTACGTATGGAATCATACTCCCAGAACGACTCGCCTTGCCCCCATGCACCCGAACCCTTCTCCTATCTTCTGCGCACTAATTCCTACCCCTCCACAGCGGCCAGTCCCTGAAATTCAGGAGAGTTCTTGCAGAGCGATGAAAAAAAGACCACATTATAGACAAAACCTAGTTCCATCAGGCGACACCGCTGGAATTATAGTTATAAGTTTCAGTATAGTTATGAGTAAAAGTTGGTTTGTAGCTGAGTTCTTGGGGTATATCAGAAGTCCTTGATCCCGGAATGTTTGGAAAAACCTTTACATAGGGCTTTCACACCAAAACTAAGAGGTTAATGTGAACATTCCCGGGCCTGGATGCATCATTGAGATTACCCTGGGTAAATTGCTCAGGGTTTGCAGCGGAAGATGAGAGATGTGAGGTCGAAATTATCAGTGGGTTCAAAGTTCTCGTGGTTGATGTAAGCTTATCCGTCTTTAGGACTTTTTAGGAACTAATTGAGACAATTACCCAGGGTGAACGTATTGACAGCCATTTTAACGATGTGTAATTCTGGGAGATGTTGAAACGTTTACCCTAGGTAATCTCAACAATGCATTTGATGTCCCTGAATGTTGAAGTATTTTCAGGGACTCACTGAGAATGGAGATTTTCTTCATAGATTAAAAGTTGTTTTTCTCCTAGATTCATTCAACTATCCTTTTATAGCAAGATCTCTGCTCAATGAAACCCCCCCCCCCCCTCCCATCTCATTGTCCAGAATAACATGCTGTTCAATTGTATTCCGATGGCAACAACAGAATTTAGAATTCACGTGTTTGTTCGTGGACGCGAAAACGAAACATCGTTAGCAGGTTCACGGATTCGTCCCCGTTGCCCTCTGGTAATCGGGATGAGTGAGCTGATTGGCGGCCGGCTGTAGTCCTCTCTGGACGTTGCAGCTGTTTTCGGACACACCGGCACGTGAAGGCAATTCGTCCACGGCAAATCCAATTTTCCCACCGCAGTCACTCCGCGTTGACCGCACGCCTTCGGCGACTTCTCAAGAATGCACGCCCGTCTGCTTCACCTAAGCAGCTTCACTATAGCCCAACGCATCTTCGTCTTGGTCACTTCATTCGTGTGAATCTGGGGTCGTGAAGGACGCATTCCAGAAAGCAGCAGCGTCGAGGACTGGTTTTGTGGGGAGGTATGTTTTGGACATGGGAGGTTGATAGGGCTGTTAAAGCAATGCCGGGCCTATATCACCGCCGTCGTGATGCATTTCAAGTGGTTCAATTTGAGATGAGCTATGTCGAATTTCACCTTTTCAATGGTACACCTACTTCACAATCAAGAAATACTTTCACTTTTGCACTGGAAAAACCCGAGCTTCCACCAGCCTTTGTATAGGAGGATTTTATTTGTTTTTTTTTATTATTTTGACAATCTAGGAGCGAAATACGGGAATGAATGGTTTTCTTGGCATGCCTATGCCTTCCCTCCTATCCAGAGCCCGCATGCACAATTGAGATTGCCCAAGGTAAATGTGTGATCACCACAGAAACGCCCTTGTCGTTAGCAAGGGCGTCAACACATTCACCCTGGATAATCTCAATGATGCATCCAGGCTAAAACCGTTTAAGTAGGCATCGCTCTTCTCCTTATACCAACATGCATGAACATACCGATTGCAAAGGCGAAGGGCGTATGGTCTGGTAATGCACACAGGGCCCATAATCTGACATTGTCCGCAATTACGACCACACTTGTTTCCAGCGATGGGAGAACGCCACAGAATCCCCTTTGAAGGAGATAGATGCAGCACGCCAAAATAGAAGGAATGACACCAAATTCACATCAAAGCATAATGAAGTAGGCTTAGAAATCAAGCGGACGTAATTGCGGACAATGTCAGGTCATGGGCCCTGTGTTTGCTACCAGACTATACAAACTCTGCGTCCATCTCGTTCAGTGGTGGGATTCATGGACGTTCCCGGGAAGGTTTTGAGCTTCCCACTCATTTAGAGCGAACGAGTTTAAGAACCAAAATGTCGCATATCTTGCTGTTTCTGATTCAACGTGAAAGTACTGACTGCAGGGAGTCGTTTGGACAAAGTGTTT
This sequence comes from Ancylostoma ceylanicum, assembly GCA_000688135.1. Lineage (NCBI taxonomy): Eukaryota > Metazoa > Nematoda > Chromadorea > Rhabditida > Ancylostomatidae > Ancylostoma > Ancylostoma ceylanicum. The sequence continues at coordinate 1,746,785 of JARK01001352.1, read as the reverse complement.
TCACCTTATCCCGGAAAACTCGTCCACCATAGCTGGACGGGTAGATCACAGCCTTCCCGGGAACGTTCATGAATCCCAGCACAGAGCTCCATCTCATTCGTCGAATCCATGAGGATTCCGCTACCAATGTGTGGCAGTAAATTCCTTTTTATTCCTGTTTTCTTTTATTCATACCTTTTTCATGTTTACACTTCCTTTTATTTTTGTTTTAATAATGTTGTATAGGCTGTTGCTTTTATGGAAATGCTTTTGAGATGGGCATTTTTATACAAAAAAATAAGTACACCAATATGTACACCATTTATTATAAAAATCGTAGTTTTTTGGTGCTAATCACAGTGGTACTAGAGGAAAAGTCCACGGTCAGAGTAAAGCCGGAAGCGGAAAACTTGGGGGAGGGGGTATCCTGTAATTATGGGAAGCACTGTACTTCATGGAGATCGAACGTAATCATGACCCATGGTAATTTCTTCAAAAGTATAAAAAACTCAAACTGCACATAAAAAATCGTAAGGTTAAGCTTATGGTTCACCTATACCATGAGAGACGCCATAGAAACACAATAGAAATGTAGATTTCATGTTTTGGTTCGGTTTTTTTCAGTTTCACAATAGCTTTGGTCAGACAAATTTTCTGGCATCCTGGTTATTTTAATGCACCTAGTAGGTTCCAGAGAAATTCTAGAAATTCTCACCGACACTGCAGAATTCCTAGCTGTCTTCTACAGAAAGTTTTGCTGGGAACAATTATTTTCACTCCTCGATAAGAATTCATTGTCGAGGAGTTTGAATAAGCGCAGGATTTCTCGTGAATTAGCGAATTGTTCCCTTGGATTTCTACCTAATTTTTGAAGAACAAAAGCACCGCCCATCATTCCATGCCTCTATTTGTTTTCTGTAAGTGACCTCACCGAACATTGTTTCCCTTTCACCACGGGTCAATGTAATTGGAGAGACCTCGAAAGACGGCGAGCCTAATTAGGAAGTGACCGCTAGGAGAGCGTCCGATGCTGGTGTTGCACGAGCACTCGACAGCTTCGTTAGGGCACGCACACTCATCACGGAATCATCGGATTCTGCATTTGGCTGCCGGCGCTGAGGGTCGCGGCTTCATCCGTCCGCGCAAAAAAGCATAACGTTAATCAACGGGGGCGCCGTATTTTGAGCCGTAATTAGCAGCTGTCGCAGTCGCGGCGCGGCGTCGGCCGTCCGACGACGACGCCGCCACGACGCGGGCCGAACTGGAGCACATCGATCGGAAATGGAAAGATCTGTGCCCCGGTCCGCACCTGCTTCTGGTAAGTTGTGCACCGTTTCAGGCCTGCACAGCTCGGTGCACCATTACATGCTTACTGTGCTATTGATCTAACAATGCGCCAACTTACACCCTTTCTTTTCCTTCCTTTTGAGCTTACGTCCGAGTTTTCAAGCCTGGAAATCTCTATCTGCATTTTATTAGTGTCGTTTGATCATCAGGAGATCGCCAACGAACCACTCTTGACCCAGTAAATGGTTCTCTGAAGGGTGTAAGTTGGTGTCTCGTTCAATTGGTGATTCTAAAACTAAATTTACTGCTCCCTGGCTGTGTGGAGTCCTTGGCTCTTCTAATTTGGTGCCCTTTCGTCCTCATAGCGCCATAAACATCTCACTAAATGCTCAGTTAGGCCGACAAAACTGTAAAGCAAAAACTGTCTGGCCCAAAAAAGGTGTACTTTTGCTTCTGAAGCCCATTTTTGGTCCCAATGGTGGAAATTATGAAGTCACATTATCCAGAATACACTGTCATTTGAGTTCACCATTGGAAGATCTAATATTTCTGGGGTCCATGAAGTTGTAATACCCCACTTTGCATGCTGGGCTCTTCAACTCTACCAGCAGCGAAGCGAAGGAAATCTGTTTCCCCAGCCGCACGGGTTTTCCTGCAGTCTCTCCACGGATAATTGCAGGTTCCAGAAAATTCCAGGCTCTATGCATTTACTGTTTTTCGTTTCCCTTCGAACATATGCGCCCTCTCTACTCGGTTCTGGTATTACATGGACAAATAACTAGCAGCCATAATGAAAATTGCTGCTAGTTATTTGCGTAGGCAGTACCATAACCGGGTAAAGAGGGCGCATCTGGCACAGTTTTCCGCTATGTACGGTATATTTGTGCAAAAAAGTACTGTAATTACATGAGTGCATGTAATTAGCTGTTTTCTGTTCTCATTTATCGCTTTCATGCATATTTGCTCGAATTCGCTCCCATCTCTTTTAACCAATAAGACCTGAGGCAACTAAAGGTCTACATATTTCAGTATTTTTATGCCCTCATGCAGCCGATTCTTCTGGAACTTAGGACTCTCTCCCGTCTCACATATTTCTAGCTTTGTTCATGAGATTACTGTATCCAAATAATTAAACTAATGCATATTGGTCCCCATGTCATGCATGTCTCTGGGTATGTACGCTTCACCTTTCGCATAGAATGTCAAAGAGCACTAAAATCTTTCACACTTTGCCCATTTATCTTTGCTTTTTCCTTTCATTTTTTTAGATTTTTGTCGAGTATATAAGTTTCCTTATGAGGTAAATTCAGCAGAAGGTCGTAGTTGTGGGTTGTTACGTGTTGACAACTTTTCATCGTCAAGGCCCGTTTGCCAGTAAAAGTACAACCACAGCACTACTACTTAATATTAAATGAGCCATAGCTGTCCAGCACTAGTAGACTCAGAGGTGGAGTAGACATTGGGAAGAAAACAGGGGTCTCCGACAAGGAAAAGGACGGGGACGATTCTCATTTTAAAAACGAAATTGTTTAAGATTGAACCAAAAATTGAATTTTGAAGAACAATTATTCAAAAAAAGAAGGAAGAAACGAAGTAAACGTGAATGAACTATTTGAAAATTTTCGAGTATTTACATTAAAGTAAAGAGAAACCCATTTTTAATGGGTGCCGGCGCGGTCTGCGTCTTTCACAGCTATAGTCTACTTCAAACGCGACGATAGTCCGCTATCCGTGCGGATTACCTGCTTTTCTTTCACACCTCTTCAATTGCTGCACACTTTCCCGCGTTCTCTCCCCCTCTGCTGTCTTCCCAACCATCGCCTCAGGTGAAACGCACTATATCTATGTTGACATCCATCCAAGGCATCAGCACCCTTCACAGAACCCTTACCCTCCATGAGTTACCTTGATTTTTGTCGTCGGTTCTTAGCTCTGCTAAATTCCTGGATTCAGTCGCTGTGAATTGATGTTCCACTTGCCTTTCCTTGATTTAAACATGCTTTCGTAAGCCTTTCAATGTTTCCTTCGTAAAATTTTCACTGTAAATGACGTGCATCACAAGCTTATCGTGTTGACACTTAAACTTATCATGTTGATACTCGTGTTGATAATAGTAAAATTAAATGAGTAAATTAATATTATGCTTGTTTCAGGTATCCGTTCCACGAACTACATATCCACATGGGAGCCCAGTCATCATGTACAGCAGTTCTTTTTCTCTTTTTCTACAAAGCTGTGAACATCTGCTGAGAGCCTCCACTGGGATGGTATCATTTCCTTTTAGAATTCCAACTGTGGTCGTTATCTTGTTTTCAAATTGACAGGAGCTTTGTCCACATTGCAATTTCTGGAACTCGTAACCTATAGCCGAAATAGTACATAAACTACATAGTTGTAGAAGTGCTCCATATTTCCTTAGATCGCTCCAACTGACTTTCAGTGCATACGTGCATACGTTGGGCAATTTTTCTGAACTCATTGATTCCCTTCTTCAGAGATTCCTTGAAAAACAACATTCACAAAGTATTAAAAAGCGAGGCGTTCATGCCCTTGCGTCCTTCGTTACGGAAAAGATCCAGTTTCTTAACCTATTTTGTCTCTTTCGTTCTCGATACTGCCCGTAAAATACGGAGGTTGTAGAATCAACCGACAAAAGCGCACGATCGAGCTGTTCCTGCAGTTGTTCCGTGGGAAAAACCATTTTCACCACATTTCTCTTCGTCTGGCACTTGCAGCACCACCACGTCGTTATTTTCAGTGCTCTGTCTCATGCAAACTCTGTTTCAACTGCTCTTTTTCTCCGAACTTTGCTATCAAGAATATTAAAAGTGGAGGGCTCTTGTCCTTCGCTCACGTCGATCTGTGCTTTGTTGACGTGAAGAAAAAAAAGGAAGGAAAAGAGAAAATTGAAGATAGATTATAATTGATTGAACACATATTTTCTTCTTTTTCCAAAGAACCCGGTATTTCGATAGCCATCCAGTTCGAACGTCATTCACTCAGAGTCTTTTTGTCCTATGCCAGGATACCTCACATGAAATATTTGCCATCTCTTGGCGGTAGGTCCTCATCTCATACCCACAGGGCGTTACGTTTGGGTGAACATTTTGTCGGGTAACACGTTTGCCATGGGTAATCTCACTGACGGACCAGGGAACCCTGGATTACTTACAACATTTAGCCATTGAATCCCTCTTTGCAAGTACCCCCATTTGTTTTCGAAAAAAAAACGGAAAAGACCGCATTTTTCCGCTTCCTCGTTATAAGTAAGTTAAATTCGCTCATTACCTCTACTGACGGATACCAATCCATTGGCGGAAACCAGCTCTCCAAAATGAATTCAAGAGCAGATACGGAACAAAACAGTTTCTTGCACTAACTGCACGTTAAACTTTCCAAGTTCTTAGCGCTATCTCGGAAACTCGCGTGCTAATTCGTTGCCGCAAATTCTTTGGATGGTATTCGAAGATTGAAAAGCCATTTTAAGCTCACCGTGTTGATCTCTTCTCCACAAATCTATTGATATACAGTACTCCTGATGAGATAAGAAGTTATCGCTAAAAAAAAAACAAAAAAAAGAAAAGGAAATCCGCGTTTTCTGGCGGGAAATTACAGTGGTGTTGCACGTACATATAATCACTGAGATCTACCCTTTCCCATTTTCAGTTATCCTCATCTCATCAGTTTCATTTTCTAAATTTTATTTCGTTCTTTACTCCATTAGCTATGTGGTTTAATCACCTCATTGCTATCTGATTGTGAGAAAACAAACCTCTTTGATTTCCCACGGTTTTTCCAGTAAAGCAATTGCCACCCGAATCCTCGAGAGCCGCTCCGTAGGCGACCTTGTTTGGTAAGGCGGGGCGGCATAGCGTCTGCTTTGATGATCACACCCTGTTTTTCCTGAATTTCCACTTGGAAAATTCAATTTCGAAGGAGAGCCGCGCGTGAATAAACACCAAAATGGCTCTCGTCCGCCGACGCACGGCTCTTCTACGCGATCGATCACTTCGCGCTCCTGGTGATCGTCGCTTCTTATCGTTGGATCTTTAGTATGCCGAGACATTACGAACCTACGGCGGAGGTACATTTGCACGTCTATCCGCCCACCTAGCGCGTATCTACGCAAGTGTCGGACGCGGTCGAGGATAAATGTCCGTGATTATCACGCGGAGTTCTCGGCTGATATATCTGTTCTTCTCCAGGCAGTAGTGCTAAGTCTCCCAGACAATTCTTGTTTTCCGAGTTTTTCTTGGGTCTTTAGTTTTTCCTGGGGTCTGCAACATTGAGGTTACCCAAGGTAAATGTGCCAACTTGTACAAATTTGCCCTTTACCTGACACCGAAAACAACTTTTTCATTCACACATGACCATGGTATGGACGCATCATCGAGTTTACCCGAGGTAAAGGTGCCGACGCCGCATTAACTACGGGTAAATTTGTGTACTATTGACACGATTACCCTGGCTAATTCTAATGATGCATGCGGCTCCTGGAGTTTTCTGCTGAACCGACAGCCGTAGTTGCATGAGTAATTGGGCATGCATAAGGGGATCACAAATTTTCTACCTTTTTTCATCACTTTACCTTTCTGTTGACTTATTTTCCTTCGTTATCTTTTTTACTAGTTAAGAGACCTAAGAGTCACCATTCCGAGAGTGGTGCCTGTAGGAAAATCTGCAACGGAAGCAAGCAATTTTTGAGAAGTCACTTACTACGAAGGCCTAGATGCATCATTGAGCTTACCCAAGGTAAACACGTTAACGCTAGTGACAAAGGTGGGTGAATTTATACGGCTTTCACAAGCTCACCCTGGGTAGTCTGAGTAATCTCACTGATGCATGCGGTACAAAATAAATAAAGCTTTGAATGAATACATTTTTAATTCTTTATTTTTATTGTTATTGTTAAATAATAATTATCAATTATTCAATGCTATAGTTAATATTTTTATAACTTTTATTTCTCATCCGGATCCCCAAAACGACGCAGACCCCTATTTTCTCCCCCCCCTCCCCCCCCACCCTCTTCGCGCCCACTTTTGCGTTCGCCACTGGCGTAAGCATAGTTTTTTTCGTTTCTATTCGTTTTCGTTCCTATTATAGAACATTACCCGAAAGTACAGTTTTCCTTGAATTAAAGCGAGTTCATGTCAATCCACACCTAAATACCTCTCTGTTTTTGTAATTATTATTGCTTTGTCCAGCTCATTACCTATTGTTATCGCGCCGGCACCTGAATGTTACATTACTGCGGTATCCTAGATACCTGCTCTAAATTACTACTCTTTGTAATCCCTATTGCATCGCCGATAGCCGCCATAGCTTCGTCTCTTTCTGAAATTTGCCATGAAAATCGTTGGATTTTTTTTCCCTTAGATTGTGATCAGCGAAAAAGTGTTCATAGGGCCTATTGACTTCAAATTCACTACAATATCAGCTTGAATGAACCGCTCAATGTTCTGGACGTCGATTTTTCACGTGGTGTTGTTATGATTCTCTCGAAAATTTGCCTCTAGAAAGAAATTTATGATTTGAATCGGTTGGTTGTTCCCCACTTCCTTGGCTCATACCTCAAAACTAGGAAAATTTGTCAGTTAATGTTCATTTGTTTTCTCTATGTTTGGTTTTTTTTTTTGAAAGTTATTATTGTTCGGAGTAGTTTCTCAAGGAACGTTAGTATGTGCGAAAGTAAGGCACTTTTTGCAAAAATGATAACTTTGGAATTTTTCTGGGAGAGAATAGGACTGGCAATATTACCACTTCCCTTAAGAACTAATTTTCTCAGTAATTTCCCCACGAACCTTATTACACTCGTGGTGCCCCCAGAGTGCAGGAACTAGCCGAGTAATAACCCATATTTTCAGATTTTTTCAAAGTTTTCCTTCACGTCCTTCTTAATTTTCCCATTTTACACCATCCCCCAAACCTCTTGCTTGCGCAAATCACTAGTTCATTGCTGGCACTGCCCTCGATGTTCGTCTGATTGTGTTCCCTGTTGAGCTCGTTTTCTCCCATCCCATTTTCGTGTAAATGCTTGCTTGAAACACACTGCTCTATTGTACGTATCTTTGTCAGCGCTGAATTCGCCTCAAGTCGCGCTTTTGTGCTGGGTGACTACGTAGGGTAGAGCTTACCAACCACCTATAGGCAGGGTATAGACTACGCGACGTTTTTCGCAGTGGTCATCGAGTAATCTTTTAAATGAATACCAGATTATTGGTAGCCTATGGGCATCAAGAAGCTCACCACGGGTAAACTCTATGATGCATGTCAGCTTTGGGCAAATTTTAACAGTTATTACTAGGTAAAAACCCACTCGGAAGCACTGTAGTGATTGAATGGATTTCCAACTTAAGGAAACCTGCTGATCACCCAAAAAAGGAATTTTTTGGACGACACGGAAAATTCGTTGTACCTGGAAGATTTTTGTCCACGAAAAGCGTAAACAAGCGAGTAAAATACAGCCTTCGACATGGAAACTCCTTCGTCCTGGACTAACCTGTGCACTTTTCCTAAGAGCCGCTGCAAATCGGGTTTGAGAGTCGAATACGGTCCGATTGATGGTATAGATTCCATGATGCATGTGGGTAAGGCTACCTAAGGCTTGAAGGGATGGATAAAGTGAAAGCTTAGTGCCTGGATGCATAATTGAGAATACCCTGGGTTGATGTCCGTATTAGCGGTGGGTAGAATTGTGTGGTGTTGAACACGTTCACCCTGGGTAATCTCAATAGGAAAAAATTGGGGTCTCCGACCTTACGTAAAGTAAAAATGCAAAATAAAAACTGAGACCATTACGGAAAACAAAAGCGCAAAATGAAACCCCAGACCCTTACGGAAAATAAAAGTGATGGAAATATTAGTTTGAATTAATAATGACTAATAATAGTTATTTAGGAAGTAATAATGAAAATTAACAGTTAGAAATAAAGGAATACAAGATTTTTACTTGCGCAATGAAGCAATTTCGAAATATTCTGCGACTTATTCTCGTAG
>JARK01001352.1:1722381-1738457 GCA_000688135.1 Ancylostoma ceylanicum | reverse complement strand
GGCACCAAAAATTTGAGTTTGAAGTTTTTGCTAGAATTTCTCCGTCACATCCCGAGTATCCAGGGCATGCTTATAACCAGAAAATAGAGGGAATCCAGCTCTATCAAACCCCCTGCGTCCGCTACTGCCAAGAGCCAACTAAATTCATTACATTCTCTGGAAATGACGACGTCATCCACAAAAGTGGTGTTGTCTGACAGCACTAGAAGCAATGACGTCCTCTCCGTCCACGTCATTCTTTTCGTTGTTCTCTTTGAGTTCTTCCTCCCCTTTATGACGTATGCAACCGCGTAAATAGAATTGGTAAACAGGAATTAAGGCCTTCAGCGCGAAGCTTAGGCAAGCAGTCATTGTAAAGGATCTCTGCTGTTCAGGAATAGTCTTCCAACTGTACTACAAAGACACCTTCATCATGTTCGAAACAATAGCAGTGGCAAGAAAAGGCTGAGACAATGACAAATTGGCGAACACATGGCACATGTGAGGGTGTAATGTTATAGCAATGATTTATTCATTTCTGCCAGCCTATAACTCCCGGTGGTTTATGCTTATTTTGCTGGATAAGCCGCATTCATCCGTGGGACTTTAAACTTCTTGCTCTGTCAGGTAAGTTTTCAGTGTTGCAAAGCATACAAAAGAGCTGAATCCTAATTTTTTGCGGTGCGAAACAGTCGAGAACCGGTTGATTGCTGTTCACGCCATTCCCATGGTGAGAATTTTGCCCTTTGCAACTTTCCATGGACGTGTGAAGATGTCCCTGCAATCATCAAAGAGTCGTTTGCATGTTAGAGTGCGTGCGAGTGTTTTCACAGCCGTTTCTTTCCCTCTGTTTAGCTGTCTTCGCGATATTTGGTGGAAAACGCTAAAATGTTTTTTTTTTCAATTTTCCATATTCATAGAACCTCAGGAAGGTAAAAAAGAACACTGTATGGATAGAATTGTCTATATCACCTAAAAATGACAGCTCCATTGGTATGTCTGCTCCAGAAGTACTGCCATAAATTCATGACGCTCCTCCTGAAATTCTTTAAATGAGCCTAATCGCGGACAGCACATTTTTACCCAGGCACGTACGTACGATTTTTTTATTTAAAAACATAATATCTGATGGCGGAATCAGTGGGTTCATTCCTTCACAGCTTCCTGGTCCTTCGAAATAATGGAGTTTTCCCGAGGTCCTCCCCATTCCGCTTCCCAACGTTTCCATCTGGGCTAGAATTCATGAAACGTTAACCAGGCAAACCAATGACGGCTAGCTTGATTGGTTATCCTATGGACAACGCAAGGTTAGAAGAGTTTTGCCTGGTTATGTGATCATGAATCCCATCACTTAAGCAGCTAAGTTCTCTGATGAATTCGCTACACCTGTGCTGGGATTCATAGGATTCACCAACGTTGCGAGGAGCTTTTCAGTTTCCTGGTTACCAAGAGGGTACGAGTTTTTTTTACCAAGATAGAACGTACTTTTCTATCTTTACCAATCATTGTTGTTACTGGCTGAGATGGGTAGCTCTGATCAGCTACACCCATTTTTGTCAGGAGAACTCGTCCACTTCAGAACGGTGGGTAGATCACAGCCTGAATGTCCATAAATCACACCACTGTAATACATAATACATATAGTATTAGAATTTCTTCGCTATTTTTATCTCATGCTATACCGCTCTCATACAGCTATTACCTTTACACCTTTATACACCTAACTAATTGTAAGTATAACTTTATACCGGTTTTTATAAGCCTTGCAAAAACATGGACACATCTCGCAAACTGTCGCTCCCTCACACAGTTTCGTGTTGCAAGTGAAATCCCAAAAAAACAGACTTTTGTTCAGTAAGGTTGCGTTGGCCATGTTTGAAAACATTTTCTGGATTTCGGATTGGTGAACTCGTTGTTGGAAAATTCGAACGATTAGATTTGCCGTATTACGCATAGCCCATTTGTTTCTGAAATTTTTGGTAACTTCGTTTCCCAGAAAGTACGGACGAGCGACGCTTTGCGACGAATTGATGCGTTGCGTCCTTCTTTTTTGCAAGGCTATGAGTGGATTTGTAAAAGTTACTGCTCTACTGTTAGTAACTTATTAGTGTCAGATTGCCTGACGAGATACCTGTACTCATACATTCATTTGTTTACTCTTATTTATTTTTTTTTTATTATTCTCATTTACTTATTTGTTAGTGAGGTTCGCGGCTAATTTTGGCCTCGGAGATTGCTACTGCCGAGAAATCTTGCGGAAACTTCGTCCCTTTCTGTCGGAACCAATCCATACCTAAAAAAATCCTGGTAAGTGAATTTGGTTGCGCAATCAGCTTGGGTTAGTTTTTTGAGCATTTTTTTCCTGTAGAGTAAGTCTAGGAATCCTGATTTAGCCATGTTGGACAGGCTGGAATTCAAGCTCTGGAGTTATATTCCTGTAATTTCGACATTTTGCCCTTTTTGATCCAAAGAGCAGCTGCATGTACTAAGAGGATGTATGTAGGCATGCTTGCAAATGCAGTAACTAACAGCTTTGCTTCTGATTCGCACGCCTGGTGAGCCTCCCAAGGAAAAACCCCCTCCCTCCCACCTTTCTCTGGGAAACTCACATGCACCCTCGAGAGTAACAGACAGCTTATGTGAGAGTAGCGGCTGCTTGTTGATGTGTTTACCTCGTCGAGAGGGCTCTCTATAATCCATCCAAGACTAGTATGTTGTGTGCTTGGTTGTCGCGTTTAGCTGCTATTCATGGGGCTTTGTGTCGAAGCATGTTGTTGTTCGATACACACATAATGACTAGTGCTTTTGTTTACTCGTTCATGTCTTTCGGGTTTTTTTCCACTCCTCGCGTGCGCCCGGCGAGTGCAACCCGTGCAGCCCGTGCAGGCCCTCGACAAACCTTCATGATCGCCGGTAACCAGTTGCACACACTCCTTTTCCGCCAATAATCAATGCCGTTTTTCGTGCAGTCGACACCAGTTCCATGTGGGCGGCGATTCTCGCTTTTGAGACATCGATGCAAACAGGCGTTTTGACCGATTTTCCACCGGAGAATGCGATGTTTTTCACGGCGGGCCGGCGCTGAACACCGCGCAACTGCCACTTCTGGTCGTCGTCAAATTGCCTGCTGCTGCTCGCGTGAAAACCCCGCTCTAACACGATATGAGCCACTCATGTTGACTTTATTGACCCTTGTCCTTCAGCACTTCACTACCCGTCCACTGCACACTGCATTCCTTTGCAAATACTGTACACATGAGACGTACATTAGCAACTTATGATTTCGTTTACCGCACTTTTTATGGCCATTTTCTTCCAGAAAAAGAGTTTTGTACAAAAACAAGTTAGGTATTAGGTCGTCGAGTATGAAATGTCGCGTTTTTAAAGTGATCAGTTTCACAGTTGGTATCTTCGAAGTTTCATTAGATTCTTCCTCATCTTTCTTTCCATAATGAAGGTACATCCTTTTTTCTAAATTTTAATTTAATTTTTCTTCTGAATTTAATTTCAGCCTTTTTGAAAATGTTTTTTTGAAAATGCAATTTTTTCTGGAAGTGATTTTTCAAGCCACAGAGATCTAGGAGGCTTGAATGCATTCTACTTTCCTCAAAGTCTCGAGCTCACATCTTCCGCTGACATCCCCATACTCACCCAACCCCCCCCCCCTTCCTCCCTCCTGAGCCTGGGTGCATCACTGAGATTACCCAACGTGAAAGCGTTGACGCCAGTGCTAAAGACGAATAAATTCGCATGATGTTTGCACGTTTACCCTGGGTAACCTACATGATGTATGCGGTCCCTGATTTCTTTCAACTTTTCGACCTTGCGAACCACCTTGACCCATTATTTTCTTGAAGGAACGGCTGGGTTCTGGCATCTACTCTGTTTTTTCTCAAACGTCACTTCATGTGTAATGGAGTAAATTAGTGAATTTCGGGGGGAAACTCTGGGTGGCGTTCACCTGAATTTTAAGCGCGGGCGCGGAGTTAATCAGAACTTGACCTAAACTTCGAGCAAGATCCACAGTAACTATTTCATATATTTTTTATATTACAGAACTCATGCGAAGTTCCACTAAAACTTACGTGCAAAACTGTGTATCTTCATGAACACTCGATTTACGCGAATGTTCCCTGGAATCTTCCTTCCATCGTACGTATGTAGACTCGTTAGTCGCCTCCCACCATTTTCCAAGCCATTCTTAATTTCTGGAAAAAACCCCTGAACATCACAGAAGGTCAGAATTTCGTACTTTCGTTTCCTGCGAAAACGCCGGGTTTTTCTGCTAAAATTTTGGTCAAATTCCGCCCATTTTATCGATGAATTCCACGTTTTCTGCAGAATGTTAGGCAAGAATCGCCTACATAATTGCCAAAAGTGAGCCCATTAGAGGTTTCTTTCCCTTCTTTTTGGTTCTTTCTGTTCTCTGAAAGGACTATATTTTTGCTTTTCTGTTTGATGGTTGAACTAAGCCGGTCATATTCTGTTTGCAGGAGCTCTTTACCCTGTTTTTGTTGGCGAGCGGTCGTTCAATGATCACTAGGTTCCTGACAATGAAACGAGCATATTTCTGAATAGAGGGACAGTCTTAATGTTTATTATTCTATTTTATTAGGTTGTAGGGAAAGTTCTCGCGGTTTTCAAAAGTGTCCTTTTTACAACCCAACGTTGCCTTTTAGCTACCAATCTTTTGCATATATAGGGAGGTTAGGTATGTGCAAGTTTATTAGTGTCACTCACTATAAACTCCTGCACAACCCCTACCAGGAAGATAGATTTTTCAAAACAGTACTTTTCGTTCTTCTAGTATACAGCTTCAAATCTGGTGAATCAGCAATCACATCCAGACGCCGTATTAACGCTGCATTTGGGCACGGTGCAGTGGTCAAACGCCCTACGCAAGATTGGTCGAGACGCCCTCGTGCTGGCGACTTCAACCCCAATGTTCTCTCATAGTCGGGACGCGAATCCGCAGAAGAAAATTGTCGATTGCGGCAGCTGGAAGATTCATATCCAAGGCAAACCATGTGTGGAAGGACGCAAGTCTTAGATGTTCACTTTACCACCATTGTCGGTCACCTGCGTCAGTCAGGGAAGGTACAAAAGTTATCACAGTGTGCGATGACGATTTGACGGAAAGCGATCTCCCGCGACGTGCCGAGGTGGCTACTGGATTGCCCCCGCACAAACGCATGAAAAACTGGATGAAGCCCGTATTCACAGTGGATGAGAAGTGGTGTCTGCACGCCAACAATATGCGCAGTCCACCTTGGTTTGACAAGGATAAGCAGCATGAGCCGCAGCCAAAGGCAGGTCTTCACCCTCAGGAGGTTATGATCAGTACTTGGTGTCACTGTAAAGGCATCATACACTGCTAGGTACTGCCACGCTACAATGCGCTCACGGTAGACCTGTACTGTCAGCGGCTGCACAGAGTGGCCGCAAAAATCGCAGGAAAGGGTGCGAATTACGGCACGATCCAATCCCTGCACGACCCTGCTCTGCCAATCTTTATAAGAGTGGCCCGCCAGAAGCTATCCGACTTTGGATGGGAGGTGCTGACTTCAGCACTGTACAGGTCTGGTCTTATGTCAAGAGATTATCAACTCCTCTTGACTCTGTCCAACGCCTTGCAATAGAAAGCGTGCGATGATGAAGATGACTTGGATTGCTGATTGAGGAACTTTTTCGAGCTAGTGCCAGTTTAGCTCTAAGCCGAGGGCATCGAAACGCTTCCCAAAAATAGGCAAAGATTGATAGTACATGATGGTTATTTATTTATTTCTCAATGTGTTTTCCTTTTTCTAAAAAGTCAATAAAACGTGATGTTTCAAAAACCGCGAGAACTTTCCCTACAACCTATATATTTATTGATTGACTATTACTCTGAACTTTTTGCCCACGGTGGACCCACGGTTCACCCGAGGTGGGGAGTCGGTTGGCCACCGCGGGCATGTGTGAATCCACCGCGGGAATAGTGCGGATTACCTGAGCGCATGTGCATTCACTATTAGGCCTTTACTCATGCTAGCGAAAGCAAACACGATCTGGGAAGGTGTTGCATGCGACAAATTGGCTAAAACAGTGGATCTGTGCTGTGCTGAACAAAGAAAGAAAGATGCAAATTTTATGTGGCTTTCCACTTCGTCCTTCCTTCTCTTCTCTACCATAGGATTTGAACCTTACCGACCCTCTGGAATGCTTGATTTGTAGTCCGCCCTCTTATCCACTAGGCCATACGCGTCGACACATGTGCTGTGTTTTAGCTCGTGATGAATCTTATCATTTCTACCGCGGATCCACCGTGAGCATGCGTGGAGCCACCGTGGCGCAAGCGTGCATCCACCGTGGAAAGCAGTGTTATCGTGAATACACAATGGGCATGTGCGGATACACCGTGAACATGTGTGAGCAAAGCGCGGGAGTGACGTCATTCCCGGTTTTCCACCGTGGGCATGTGCGGATTTATCGCGGGCAACCTCGAATCCACCGCGGATCGGCCTCGTACCGTGGCTCCACCGTGGGAGGAAACTTCAGAGTATTTATTCCTACTCGCGCTCTAACTCTAGGAAAATCTGGACCATGGCCAGCCTTTATATAGGAGGATTTCTAATAGAAGAGTATCTTAATGATCGTGTACAACGATAAATCAAAGACTTTACATATATACTGACATTTCTTGTGAGAGTTTTTTGAAGACCTATGAGACATTCAGCTGCACCAGCGAAAGTAAATTCGCTATGGGTAATCATGCAGTTTTTGGTAGGGCCTAGTTATCGAGGATTTGGTGGGTTGTGGTTTTTTGCCCTCCTCTATGCCTCGCTCCTGAATAAACGATTGGGCAGAATAGCAAATCGACGTTTGGTTCGGAGTTTTTTTTTTTGCAGAATAAGCCGTATGAACAGCAGTTTCACCACCAGATTCGTACATACATGTGTCTGGCATATATGATTTCGAATAAGTTTCTAATTTTTGAATACTGGAAAATATGATAGATAGCCTTGCGATGCTTATCATCTTCTCTCCAGGATTGCGAGATTCTATTTTTTTCTGCCTTTACTTTCAATCTAAAATCCCTCGTAATAAACTGTTCATTCGAATTTCTCCTCCAATAGGATATGTGGTCCTAAGTACAGGTTATATTGCTATTCTGGATTGAAAATAAGCCTCAGTGTTCTTCTTTCAACGCCCAGAAACCTGGCTTTCTTCCCAAAATTTCACCAAACCGCTTCCCTCTCCATGAATATGAAGATGTAGTCCGACTACCTCCAATTTCACCCCGAGCAAACCACTACTTTTCTGGAATTACGGGCAGCGAGTGTTCCGTCACGTCTAGTTTGCGCACTTGTCACCTGCATGCGGCGCTGATTTCGCCCCGACTGTCATTTTCATTTCCGAATGACTCTTCAACGGGCGCATATTCCTGAAATCAATTAGGGATACCATTTTTGGGTGAACTCCCGTCAACAACAACTCCTTTCTCGCCGACATTGGTTCCGTAAATGCTTCCTTTGTTTCCTCGAACTTCCGTTGCACTCTTCTCTTCAACAGGGAGGGCCGTGTTCGGTGATGCCTGCCGGCGTCTGTGCTAAGCCGTTTCGTCAGTTATTTGCCGATCAGCAGCTTAGCGCCGTATAATACGCGGGGCTCCGTTTCCACTGTTAGTTTGCATTGTCCGCTGGTACCCGGACTAGCAGTTGGCCCGGCTCCAAGAGGCTGCTGGACACCGCTCTCAGCTGGCTACCTCGCTACCTGTCCATCTTCTCGTTTCGGCTCGTATCGCCGCTCGGAATCGATGCATTTCACGGTCGGGGGAAGGGGAGGGGACTTGATCTTCGCTTTTGCTACTCGGGCGTGAGGAGTCTGCTCTTTCTCGTACATTTACTTTTTCTGCCAATCTGAAACAGGTGGCTAATATTACACAAGAACTTGTTGTGCTTGCCACATCCATTATACAGGTGTCGCCGAAGAATGCAGTCAATCACACGCGTTTGGCTGCCGGCCCACTGTTCCAATCGTACAATGCCATGTTTTCTCGGGTTTTTCATCGATCACCGCGTTTCTATTTTTCGGCTTCTTTTCCTTGAATTTTTTTCCGGATCATGTAGTGGGATTCATTTGGACACTTTCCCCAAAGTTTTTTCATAGGTTTCAGAGGCGGGGAAATTTTCTGTCATATTAGGCGAAGACCCCTTTCAAATTAACTGATGTATGTAAAAAAAAAAATTGAGACCAT
This sequence comes from Ancylostoma ceylanicum, assembly GCA_000688135.1. Classification (NCBI taxonomy): domain Eukaryota; kingdom Metazoa; phylum Nematoda; class Chromadorea; order Rhabditida; family Ancylostomatidae; genus Ancylostoma; species Ancylostoma ceylanicum. Next base: position 1,730,242 of record JARK01001352.1, on the reverse strand, counting down.
ACCCTTTCCTTTTACATCTCATGAAATTTTTCATCCTTTGTGTCTGTAGACTGAAATATTCATGGAAAATACGCTTGTCTCCGAAAAATATTCATCAAGTAATTTTTGCCATTGCCTACAAAAGAAAATAACCACCGAGTTCCTGCACAGGTCAAAAAATTCTGTTGTAGAGTTGTTAAAAATGTGAAAATATTCCAGCTTCAAATGTAAGGCATATGCAGCAGGGAATCCTAGTCAGTGGTTATTTCGTGCCTCAGTGTGGATGTCAGCAGGGTTTCTGAGTGGTCACTGTAGGGGTGCAAAAAATGATACACCTAGAAACTCTACCGACCTACGTAACCTATGTTCCTACATTATTTTTCGAAATTCTTGGCCTGGGCACATCATTGAGATTACCCGGGGTAAAAGGGTTGACGCTCGAATTAACGATGGGTGAATTTGAGTGGTACTACTAGGTTTACCCAGGACAATCCCAATGATGGATGCGGTCCCATAGATGCGGTCGTCGTTGCAAAAATTGAGAAAATGTTCGAGTTTCCTCGCCTGGAGCGCATGAAAGTCTCACTGGCCAATTTTCACCCTTTACCTAGTTTTTTTTTCTCCTCCAAAGACTGGTGAACTGTGGGACGTTGACTCTTCTGCCAGAATCCGGCAGGTCTAAATCGTGTTCTGTTTCGTCGCTTTTGAAAGGAGTTTTTCTTGAAATTCGATTAGGTCAGTTCATTGGGATTACCCAGAAGAGAACTGTGGACTCCTGTGTTAACTAAACTATTTAAATTCGTTTTCTCAAGGTAATCTCAATTATGCATGAGGCCATTTGCCTTCGGAAATATCGAACAGATATTTGAATTGAACGTCGGGCCTCCGCCAGCATCCTGGTGGTGATTACCCAGAGTAAGTCTGCGCTAACTGCTAACGCGCTTCATTCTTTTTTTGGCAATGGATAGAGAACAACATGATGGATTAAGCTACGGTTATTTATGGAGATTTTTCACCTAAATAGTTTAGAATACTTTCACATAAGAAATCTTAAAGTAGCGCCAATTTTCATAGCTTTGCACCAGAAAAAATGGCAGAAAGCTAATAGCTGGGTGCTTGTATAAGAAATCTGATGCCTAAGCACGTAGATGACCACGTTGGACGTTGGTAGTCTCCTCAAAGATTTCTAATAGCCAGTGGAAAAAGAGCACTGTAGGTACATACATTTGAGTAGCGGCAATCAAAAGGGAGAAAAAGAACGAAATTTAGCTTATCACTAACTATAGGATAATACCAACAAAGCAATAACTTGTAAAGGAGTAAAGGTAGAACATCTGCATTAGTCTGCAAGAGATTTGAAGGCATGGGAGAGCAAAATAATTACTTCTGCACTGGGTAGTTGCAAGGTTTATGTTATCCAGAGGTAACTATACATAGCGATAGATGATACGCAGACGATAAATTTTAATACCAAGTGAGGGTAAGCACTGTGGGAATCGGCACGGCTTTTGCTACAGGACCCTAGCTACACACTGTTTTTAGACATTCAACCCAGCGTGGAAACCATTGCACCATTCCAGAGGTTTTTTCCCCGGATAGTGTAAACAACGCCTCTTTGAACACAAACATAAGCATCACATTACTTGCACTCGGCGCTGAATAAAGCGATGCTTTTCGATAGTCGGACGAGTGCACGTACGCATGTGTGCGTGAATCGCATGCACGGAAAAAGGATACGCGTTTGTTGGAGTGACGTGGCGGCTGCGGCCGCTGTGCGAGTTGGTACAACCCGTGTTCCGTGAACATTTTAATCAACGATGTTCCATTGTTTCTCTGCTGACAGCAGTCGTGTACAGTCTCTATATTGCAGTTTTAATGTACTAGTTATAAATCGGCGTTTTCCGGAGAATTTCCGAAGAATAGCTACGTAGCTTCTGGATTCTGCACGAGTCCGGCAACTTCTGTGTACGTGAATTCCAAATCTTGTGATGATCTCCTCAATAACTCCTTCATCTCTATTTCCCTCATTTGTTGCTAAGATCTACCCTACCGAATTCTGAAGCAACTTTGTCCGGTTCCAAGATAGGCATGATGTTCAGTGACCGTTCTTCTTTCCCTTTAGGAGCTTCGAACTGAGAATCCTGTTAGTTAATACTCTCTGGGCCCATTTAGAGCTAAGGCTTAAAACATATCCGTTTAAGGTTCCCTTGCTTAAACATGGCGTCCATGTGTCGTTGCACAAATTGAAATTTTCTGTTTTCCACTTTTTGGTGGTCATTTGGAGCTCTCCTGGGAAATTCCATATGATGAGGAGCCTTCCCATTCTAAGCTCAAAAAAAGTTGACGATTTCACGTAAGAGGGTCATAAAATTGTAGACTTTCCAAATATATTTTTATCTCTCCTACAAAAAGCTGATGAGACATGACGTAAAACTTACTCACTAGCAGAAATTCAATTTAAAGCACAACAGTTATAAGAATGTGATGATAATTAAGCTCTGGAGCTCGAAGCCAGATCAGGAAAAATATTGAACCAGTTAATTAAACGATCTTGTTTGTTCAAAAAATTAGAGGGAATGAACTGCTGTAGTACGGGCCATCATGAGAACATGCGAATCTACCCAACTTCGTATTTCTTACTGGTCTAGAATATTGGAGAAAAGCTTCTAATGCAAGATTTTGAGTAGTTCCTATAATTTCTCCTCTGCTTTGTTCATGTTCTAGGTTGGTCCGAAAGTCTTGCACCAAAATTTACTTTTCGATCCAGAACTTCTTGGTTTTTACCTAAAATTCTTTGTGGATGTAATGTGGTAGTATGCTCTACTATAATACTCCTCTTCCATAAAATTGGTTGACCAGGTTCCATCCACAGACAATGTGTATGTTGATTCTAACATCTGCCATGTTCGACTGCCCTTGGGTTTTGGTTTAGTGATGGTGTAAAGAAGGATGAGGCGTTTGTGGGGGTAAATCACTCATGTTCTTGGATTTCTAGGCTCTGACGTCGCTGAAACATTAGCCTCAATAAAGGTCAATAACCTGGCTAACAGCTCGAAAGAATCCCAATCCCACAATAGTGTTTATTTTAATTTATTTATTAACAGTTTATTTATTTGGTCAATATCTGTAAAAGGTTACTGTGTTCAAACAAGAACAAAATTACCGAGGTAAATGACCTGTACAAGTATTTGCCATTATTGGGTAACCAACATGACGAGCACTGCCTCACGATATTCTGATTGCTTGAAAAAAGTGTAAAAAAAGAAGACAAAATTGGAAATGAAGTGTTTGCTGCAAGACTTTTCGGCCAACATACCATACAATATATTTTGTATTAAAATATACATATTAGTCAGTGTTAACAATATGTTAGTTGACCCTACCCTATTCCTTCTACTGATGAACTGAATTATACTCTCAGGGAACGTTCATAGATTGCTAGTGCCAGGCCTTTCGTGCGCTAAGACAGGAGTGCTCGTGCTCCTTCTACGATGTGTTTTCGTTTCTTCATTCTTTCTTAGACATTCAAAATCATCCGACGAGCACTTGAGCGTGTGGCTCTTTAGTGTGCATTGCTTGTATGAGGACGTTTCGGCCAAATGCAAACAATTGAATTCGAATCCGCCCGTTTGAGAGGCTTCAAGAGAGCGCGTTTCTTTTCCGTCCGGTGTGACGAGTGCGATGGTCTTTAAATTTTCACTTTAACCCCCTGTTCAACCCCCCCCCCCCTAGCGCTACCTGGTTGCCACGCCACAGAGATCTAAGCGATACAGTTTTCACCTTGACCTCCATGTGTCAGTTAGCGATAGCTGGCTTCGCGTTTTCCTGCATTGAGGGCAAGAAAATGCTCCTATAGTCTCTGAAATTGTCGTAGTCTCCTTTCTTCCCCTCACTTTCCATTTCGCGGAGCCTCTGACATTTAGTGCTCGTATAGAGACGTTTTATCTCCTGCAGCTTTCTAATGGCGCGACATTTTTTCCCATTTGAATCGTTTCTTTCACAATCGCTGGATCTCAATGCACTCTGTCGGCCGCCCTTTGTAAGCGTCTTCCCGACGCCTGCCATTTACGTCGTGTTGCATCGGTACCGATGTTAAATGCATGATTTCCGAGTGGAATTTGCACTGGATTTGCACGGATTTCACGCGCGAATGAAAGCTGCACAGCGTTTCAACAGGTCAAGTCGCGCTTGACCGAAAACGTGTTGGAACATGTCAGATATCATGCAGAATCCATGCAGAGCTTGGTTCTGCATCGGTTTTGCATGAAACATGCAGCGTTTGCACAAGGAACTTTAAAAAAAAACGTGTCTTGCATGATGCGTGCTCATGCAATTTTTCAATCAATAGTTCTATACCAGCAATGGTTAAATTCATGCGAAACCCATGCAAAACCAATGCATACCCATGCGGAACCCATGCGGAACCCATGCGTCTCCAAAAATCCGATGCAAATTCGATGCAGAACCCAAGAGAAACCCATGATTTTCTCAGTCCCTGCATGAATTCTGCATGGATTTTGTATGAGTTTTGCATGGATATGCATGGGTTTCGCATGGATCTACCACTGCTGGTATAGAAGTATTGATTAAAAAATCGTGTTTTGCATGAGCGCGCATGTCCTAATCGTGGGATTTGCATCTTTCAATCTCATGCGAAATACGGTTTTTACACTTCCTGAGTAGGACTGGTGTGCGCATGTTTCAATTCCATGCAAATATGGTGCAAATCCGGTTCAAAGCCCAGTAGCTGAGGCTCATTAAGGTCAGCTAAGATTCATGCTAATTTCTATTACTAACGAACACGTTATGGTAGAGAACGAGCAATTAGGATCTCATTCCATCACTTTTTTCTCTTACTTCAGTAAATAATCATTATCATTGTTTTTCTTATTGTCTTGTTTCCAGCCGTCACTCTTCCACTCCATGGAATCCTCAGCTACCACTCACTTTTTCCCCTTACATTCCTGTATTTCATCACTACAATTCAAACTCCTTCACTTCCTGGATTTTCTACCACTTGCAATGAATTACCCAAGGTTTCTACGACTTCCCCACTGTTACCTGAACACTACCCTCACATGCATGTGTCCTCAAAACAAGAACTCTCCACGATGTTTTCAATCCCATCAAAAGTGAGAAGTGCACTTTTCCGGTCGCAAATCCCCGCCGCCTCCGCGAGACTGTCCCGGAGCCACCACCACCATTCAACGTCTGACGACAGGCTCGATGTCTAATGCTACGCCGCATTGTATAAACGAACATTTCGAGTGCTCCAGTGACTAGTTTCGTCCGCCACTCCTCTCACGGAGGCGCAAAATATTTATTCACTCGTTCTCGTAGTCATGGCTTCGTAGTCGGTAATTCAATACCCTGCAAAAAGCTGTTTAGATATCTTTTTGCCTTCGTTTTTCGATTCTGCGGCTTTTTATCAAGATGCCTGAATTATCACCGTATTATTGGAAGTTTATCCGGAAGTTGTGGGGATTTGTCTTCCGGAATTTTTAGTTTTCCGCATTTTTCGATTAAGTGCTCTACTGGACCACCTTTTCTGCAGATATTTCTTTCCGATTCAAGATGAACAAGAATAAATGACCCACTTGCGGGAACAGACGGATTGAAGAAAGGAAGTTGTGAAATTGGTAAAAATTGCGTCCTTCACCAAAAAGGTTCCAAAAATGCGCACCTTCCGACCAAAAAAAGTGTAAAAAAAAAGAAATAGAGGAGTTGTAGAAAAATGTTTCTGAAATCCTCGCACCAACTTCTGGACATCTCATGCCTCTACGAACATCTCTGACCACCTCGCTACTTTCCTAGTTGTCCATCAAATGAAAATTTGAGAATTCTCTTACTTCTTACATAATTTGCTTAAGAAAAAGGTATGGGTATGTATACGAGTTAGTGCTCATAGGGAGAAATATGTATAGTGGGTTTGGCTTTGGAAACTCTTCAAATACGCATAAGCAAAAAAGTTTCCAGGAACATCCTTGAACCCGTGGCATATTTCGTAGTATCATAAACGTGAGTAAGAGGTAGATGTCATGGTAACTAACTGACGACAAAACTACTTTAAACGTGCAGAACATCAGCGTTTTTCAAGCGGATTGCATGGATTTCCCAACTGCGAAGTTGATTCATTTTCCACCATGAGAACGTGTTCTAAGGAATTTTTAATATCCTGGATGTGTTCTTCCAGGTCTAGAACACATTCTGGGTCGATCCAGCACTACTGCATTTTTATTTTTGTCTCTCTATTAATTTTCCGTTTCATAGAGGTGCACCTAATTCAAACAGTCGATCCCGAATACTTCTGATCCTGTGAAATTGGGAGACTGTTATTCCATGAGAGCTTAGAGTCTCTGATTTTGATGGGGTTTTTCCAGGGTCTATTATACTACTTATATGTATGTGGGGTTTCGAATTTCTTCCAGGATAGAATTCAAAACCTATAACTCCGCCCCGGAAAAAGCATGATTTTTTCAGGCCGCATGCATCATTGAGGTTACACTGGGTAAACGTGTCAGCACCACACAAACTTGCCCATCTTCAACGCTGGCGTAAGCGCATTTACCCTAGGTAGTCCCAATAATGCATCAAGGCCTTGAAGTAGTCTACGATTCTCGACGACTGGTCGAGGCTCTAGCCCACTTGCCTGTTGTTGACCATTGTCCTAAGTCATGCGGACCAAATCGGCCAGGAATTTTCTCAGCCTGGATGCTGACGGCGATTCCTCGGGAATCATACATAGTTTTTTGACTACTTTCCAAGAGAAATTATGTGCGGAACAGCCTCGTGTGACCATAGTGCCATACTTCATTGTTCCCCCACTTGAGTTCAACTTTTTGACTTGTCTCGTTACACGCTCCCTTTGACTAGTTTGCCAGCGAAAGTGTCTCTTTTAGATGCAATTACCAGGTGGAGCTGCCTGCGCTGTGCTCATACGTTCAAATCGGCTTCGCTCAGCTATCGACGAATTTCGTTTTTTCCCCCTTTTTGTTGAGTCACTAGGCTGCCCGCATAGGCTTGGGCATTCGTAATTGCTGACTCTGCAGCTGAATAGCTCTCTCCAAGCACTAAGTTACGTGTTGCCGGTTGCCCCGCGTCTTTTTTCGGTTCTCTACCAACCATTTCTGTTTCTCTGTCTTTTCTTTGGGTAACTGTCTTACCGCCGATTACCGATTTCTATTGAAATGAGTCAAACTGGTGTGAAATTGTGGGTTGAGTCATGACCTTCCATGACGCGCGAAACCTGCCTTCAGTCTGTTTTTGATGACAGTCCTGCGGCGGGATTTATGGAAGGTTCCAGGAATGCTGTGACCTTTTTGCGTATCCAGAACAGACAGAGTGGCGCATTATTTTTCTCACAATAAAAAAACGTTTGGAAAACGTATGAGAAAACATTCTCCATTGGCCTGGAATGAGTAAATCACGATCTCCTAAGCGAACAAAACCCTGAAATTTTGTTCTGTGTTCCTTCCCTTGGGTCGGATCACAGCCCTCAGATGCTCAAGATCTGTTTTCTTCTATTCTATAGGTCCAGAATACATATTTAAATGAACTTCCCAAGAAAAATCTGCTAATTATTTGAGATTAGTTTTGCACCGGAAACGCAAGAGGAGAGTGCACCAATTTTCGTAGGAAAAATCCATCCATTCTGGATTACTAGGAAGGGTATAACTTTCCAGAAGGTTTTTTTTATCTCGCTATCTGTCTTTTTCAATTTGCTCAATTTGACAAATCTTGCATAAGGAGTTTTCTCCACAAGTGAGATCCATGAAAATTCTCGGGAAGGTTCTAATAGACCCGTTCATTCAGATTTGAAGAGGTTTCCGAACAAAGTAAGATATCTATTGCGTCAGAAGCAAAAGTAGAGGCCGTCCCCCTC
>JARK01001352.1:1705928-1721897 GCA_000688135.1 Ancylostoma ceylanicum | reverse complement strand
CCTGCCCCCTCGTTCCTCCACCTATTTTCTACCCAATGACGAGAACTCGAACTTCTCGAAATTGCCTGATGAAATAGGTAAACTTCCAGTATTGACTCACTTTCAACTCGGTTCTGTATTACTATATTTATTGATTTTTGTCAATTTCCCCCATGTTTGTTTTAACATCATTCATGTTCCCCGTTTTAACATCATTCAGATTTCCAACATTTTCGGCTGTTGCCAAGTTTTACTTTTCTTACAGTCCTTTCCTCAGAGATTTTTTTTCGCGTCAGTCGCTGATATTCCTGACTACACCATACCTCTGAGTGGCTGAGACAAACTTTAACTATTTTTGCCTGAAGAAATTGCCCACTTAAGAAGGTCGATTAGTCCACATTCTCGGGACCGGGATCACATTCGCACCTCGTCTGAAAAGCCAAATGTTGCTGCTTGAGACGCTTCTAAATAATCTTCTGAAGGGAAGAAGTGGTAATTCTCATTTAATAGCGCAGGTAGTATACGGCCGACCTCGAGGTCATAGCCATCCTTCCTGCAACCAATAAGGAGCAGGCCCCAGCGCGGCTTGTCGTCGGGCAAGCTGGGCTTCGTAATAGGGGCAAAAAGCAAAAAGGGCTTCGTATGGGGTGCGAGGCGGAAACGCTGCAGGCGCTGGATCATGAAGGAGCAGTGGGAGAGGCGCGCTTGCTGTTTAGTGCATGATTGTAGAGCCGCAAGGCCCTAGCTAAGTCAAGACTTCACGGAATGACACCAAATTTTGGGTGAAGAAGTGCTTGCATACCCACAATAAGTGCTTGAAAAATGAGGCTAAACTTATGTGAACTAAGAAATTGTATGCTCGGTAAAGTGGCCAGCTTATCAAGGACAGGCTGAGTCCTAGCTCAGCCTGTCGTGAGCATAATTCTCCTACAGAACGCATAAGTTTCCATCCATTTTTTATGCACCTGTACTATTTTCCATTCGCTATCCAACACCCCACAAGGTGCCACCCATGGGTTTGTAATACCAGTGTTTATCAACTTCTCCGATTTTCCATAACTTACGAACTGTGTTTTTCTGCCGCGCTCCATCGCTAACGCGGTCCTTTAACATTAGCTTGTTCTTCATTTGCCGTTATCTACTTGTACTCGTCTATTTCAGGGTTTTCCTGTAGTCTAGTGAGCTTTTCGTTGCCATTACTCATGTCGTTTCAAGTTTTGCTTTGTTCGCAAGTAACTAGTGCGATTTATGACCGTATTCGGAGTTTCTTCCTCTTGTTGTGTCGTTATATATAGATTTATAGTGCGTCGGACACCGGTCCGATTGGACAATAAATTAGTATGCATATCGATGCTCGTCGGAATCCGGCGCGTTGGATTCCGACGAGGATCCGTACCTGCTTCCGTTCTCCGATCGGATCGGACTCTGACGACTACAACTGCGGTCGGCGTTGTCATGATTTCAGGGAGTTTTTTGAAGATGAAACCTCATTCGTGAACTTTTCGTGGTAACTTCCATTGCGATTAGATTCAAGGGGGCTTCGTAAAATCCTGGATTTTCAAAGTGGGCTTCGTTTCCGCTTCGACCCCACGACAGGCTCATGCTGGGGCCTGATAAGGAGCAGCTGAACGGCACGATTTATTTCCGCAACCACACAACCGGTTCTGCGGCTGCACAGTCTTCGCCGTTGGTTCGTTTTTTTTTTTCTCGGAACTCTTCCGGTGCGCTTTTCAATGGCAAAGCAACGAAAATGTTCAAGAAAAAAATGGAGTTAGGCCAGAGGTGCACACCGAATTTTTTTAAATTGCTTCATGTGTGATTTCTTTTTTTTTCTGTGGTTCATTAACTTTTATGGTGAGAAATTACAAGAATACTTTTTGCTTCGCTCCCCATTAGGTTAATGGGCGGCCGCAGCGAAAAACATAGCAGTAGTCCATTAACCTTCCAGTAAATGAGTTGAGAATTGTGTACCACGTGAGCGCACGTGTGCATTCACCCGTAATGAGGGATATAAATATTGATGGTGGCTTTTTTGAAACACGTCTCTTCCTCGGGAGCGTTATCCACAAGTTTTTTTTCTTGGAATAAGAAAGCCTTGGTGAAAAAAGTGCCAATGAATCAAGATTCCCAAATAAGTGCAAGGGGTAGTCGCCTAATGGCAGATATGCTTCCGTGAAAGTCATGAGCGCACATTTCTGTTGTGGGGCAGAGACCAAACGACACGGCAGTTTACACAGGATTGGTCACTTCTAACCCGAAAGGCATAGCAAATATAGGTCTTCCCGAGTGGTCCATCGATCTAGGAAATTAGTAAATTGGAATAAATTTGACCTGTAAGTGTATACCAAATTTTACCTGACCAGTCGCACAACACCGCACGCCTCGGTTAGTTTAGTGATAAAAAATTTAATTTATCGCTACGTCCAATCAAAAAAGTACGACAGCCTTGTCATTGTATTGTTTTAAAGGCAGCACCAGCAGACTTCAACGCCACGACGCGCCAGCTAACGCTATCGCGGTGGGTGGTCTGGCGCAGTGGATGTGCGCAATACGTACCATTGACAGGGTTTCGTGGCGGGACGCGAGCACACCCTACAGCGAGCACTCGTTCGCGCCTTCAACACGTGGGAAAAAGCGCCTTCATTTCTTGCATTCCCCGCGTCTTTCACGCAGTTTCATTCCTGCCTGTGAATTTATCGTCCCGAAAACCCAGAAATCCGGGGAAATGTCCAATGCAAAGATTTCCGCGGGTGCTGATTTTAAGGTCGTCTCTTTTGAGATCGCCTGAACAAGGGAACGTTTGCTGCGTAAATCGCAGCTGAATATGGCCATGGAGCCCCAAATCGTGTGATTTTTCACCTTCTCCTTCTTTCTTTGCATTACTGGTTCTGTGGTATTCGAGTCGCAAAAGGGTAAAGCTGACTCACGCCTTGCTTGCTAAGCACAAATCGATCTCCTAAGTTACGCAGACTTTGTGATTTGATAAACCGGTTTGTCTGTTGTGATCGACTACGAGATCCTTCCATGTAAGAACGACTACGCACCGTTCCATCCCCTTCCAGGTGAATCGTCACGTCGATACTCATCGCAAAATCAGTGGCGTCGTAGTTAACAGTGCATTATCAACGTCGATAATGCAAATGTGCTAGGATCGACGATAATGGTGCCGGATGAAAATTCATACGATACGGCGCGTCCTGTGACGATTGCACGTTTTCATATCAAAGTTTAACTTAGCTCGTCGCCCTGTTTCATGTACAGTCGCTTTGAAATTTGTCGAAATGTGGTTCCATAGCGTAATGATCTGAGAAGACTTATTAAATTGCAAGAAACGCGCGAGAAATCCACGATTGCGCAGTGTTGTTTCCCATACGCCGCATTGCGCGCCCCTTGACGTCCGTAGGTCCCGCCACGAGGAACGCGTGTGCAAATGAGTGAGTCTGCGTAAGCTGACGCGGCGGACACCAAAAGGCCACGTCAGTTTTAGTGTCCACGGTCAGTAGCTTCTCATGTGGGTGACTGTTCTCTGCGTTTTGAGTACTGTTATGATTCTTTAGCAGTGGATAACACGGTGAACGACTTACTTTATGAATGAAAATTTCCGTGATCACACCTCCCACACACGCGCCCCAGACTCCAAACTTAGTGAGGAACTTCTAGATGTGGTTCCGACGGTGTCAAACATTGAACTCTAGTTTTTCATAAGACTAAGCCCAATGTTCAACTGTAACAGCCGTGACAAGAGCTAAAAGGTAGAGTTTTCTGTGAGTTTCCCAACCGATACAACATTCCAATGGAAATTGTCCGATGATCGATTAGCCTAAGCGTTCATTCGCAGTAGAGCGCATTTAAACGCGACAAATAACTGCTCCACTACAAGTTGCTTTTTTTCAACAAAAAATATAATACATGGTCTCTGATGAGCCGAATCGACTCCGTCAATCTGCTTCCGAAAAACATTGAGTGAATAGGTGCAGGGAACGTCAATCGTTATTGCACACCTCGCAGTGAAGGGCAGCGCCCACGTTGATACGCATTACCCATTATAGGATTAGCGTTTGGGTTAACTCGTATCAACGTAGGCTAACGAGTGATGCAGCGCTGTCCTCATTGCGGCGTGTTTCCTCCTACAGTCCTTGTCGAAAAGGTAGACGGATTCCGGGACTGCAAAATCGTGACCGGACCCGGAGGAGAGATACGGAGAGAACATGCTCCAATTGAGAGAGTCGAGCAGGTCCCGCCGCGATTCTGCAGCCGGAACGCCATGGAACCGCACGCGTAATCCGTCCATCTTTTCGACAAGGACAGTACATATTTGATGTAATGCGCGCGTAAGAGAATTACAATTTTCATGACAAATACAATAGTGTAATAGTGATTCACCATACGGTCGCATTAGTGAAATTTAAACTACGGGAAGGGTCACTCTTTGCTACATTGTCGCATCATTCAAGGTTCTTGAATAATAGATAACCACCAATGGCTACCGCAGGGTCGGTCACCATTTGAATTTTGAATTGATTTTTTCGATGATTTAATTTTAATTTTTGAAATTACAGCTTTCCAGTTACCCTTCTTGCTGGGATTCTCTGAATTTCTCCCCCAACCTACCCCTCCCCCTCCACTACCAAAACACACTAATAAGTTCCGAATGGTCTGAGAGCACCTATAGGACAGTAAGAGTGTATGTTCCTGTGGGATGAGACGTACGGATTTCTGCAACGCTTACCCCCTCTCCATATCACTACCTCAAGTAGGCAGATCATTGAATGATATCCTAAAGGGGTTTTTACAGTTTTGACGCGTCGCGCCGCGTCCTATGCTTAAGCATAGGGCGCGGCAACGCAGTGCGAGCTGGCGCGAGCTCACTGCGTCAAATGCCGCAAGGGGGTCCTTGTACACTTTTCCCACGGCGCGTCATTTTGCGAGCTCGCACTGCGGGCTGCGGCAAGGATTGCTCGGGGGCATTCTTTGCCGCTGCGGCAACGCGGCAAATCAGTTGTTCTCCACAGTTGCATGCATTTTGAACGCTTTTCTTGTTTGATGTTTGTTTTCTCTAAGTGATTTGTCTCATAAAACTTGTGCTCACCTCTCGTGACAATTATTTCGCTGTTTTTCTTAGGTTTTACTAACTATCTCGCTGCATTTCCAGTCCTTTAATTGCGGCAACCTGCGACGTTTGCCGCAACCCTAGCGCGAGATGAAATGCGAGAATCCAGCTCGCAGCGAGTGGTTCCTCGCGCCGCGCCGCGCCGCAACTTCCTAAAAACTGTAAAAACTCCTTAAAGATAACTGAAGATAACAATAGACCATCATACGCAGACTATAGATAATGATATGAAGTGGTGGCAAGCGTCTCAGGACCACACACGAAGCGTTGCGCCTTCTTATTCTGGTGCGCTCCATTGAGAAAGACGCGCTCCGATCAAGCCGGCGGCAAATTTCTAAATTGGAATGCCATTTTTTAGTATGAACGTGTGTATTTAGATGGCTTAGACATGGCTATATTCACTTTGAGGACTCCTCATACGATTCAGCATGTAAAAGGTTCACGTAATTCAGTTGATGTGGTATATTCTCATCTATTCCATGTTTTTATCACATTTTTTCTCTTCTTTTCTCTACCTTTCTCCTTCGAGCTGTTGTTCCTCACTTTTCTCTGCTCCACTTTGCAATTGTATTATTCGACCACGTGTTCATAATCGAAAACACAATTGGTTCTAGTAGTGAGAGAATAAGGCAATTTAATTTCTATTTAGAGCATTTTTCGCTGTTATATTTGCCATTTATTAGAATTTGCTACAAGAAAGTTATCAACCCAAAAATATCCTTCTGTTTATTGCTTCCTGATTTGCTTTTCCATTATCTTTCTATTGAATCACATCCATTTATTTTCGTGTTGTCTCGCCTCCGCCCAAAGTCGCTACAGCTCATTGCGAAAATGCTACAACCCCGTCTGCCATCCATCTGCCTTCTTTTGCGATTTGTACATCATCTTTTCTTACTCGCGACTCAATGCCGTATTGGCAGATGATTCAACTCCAATCGTTCATCGTCCTGCGTGCCATCCATCCTTTTCGATTGACTTTTTCTGACAGATGAGCCGCATTCTGCCACCGGTTCTCTAATTTGCTTCGTACTCGCTCCCATTTGTTTTCCCAACGCTTTTTTTCATGTGGTCGTTGCGTTATAACAGAATGGCTTTTTCTGGATTTCATCCGCTGTAATTACAGCTGTTTTCAGGCGAAGCGACATACCAGGCGGCTTGCGGTGCGTGCATTACTGACACATTCTTCTTCGTTAATGAGGCTCATAGCTGCTCGTCACGCCTTCAAGGTGAGCATAGTTACAGCCATATGATCTCCGTTTTTTTTTCTTCGGAAACTGCTACTTCATTTAATTGCCCAAGCAAAGCTCATTGTTCTCTTGTTGAAACCCACAACCGTTGTGGGTTTCGAATCAGACTCTAAATCTTCGTCGAATCGTTATCTCCCCTCGCTTGATTAATGGATTGCGTTGTGCACTTTTGCTCAGAATGTTCTTGGACATTTGACAGAAGCCTGCGTTTTCAAACGCCTAAATTCAATGAAACTGGATGTTTCTTCATTCTTTTTTAGTAGCCGTTTCGTTTTCCTTTAGTTTCTAAGGAGAGAAATACTTGTCCTTTAATGGACAGCTGCCCCTACTTTGACGTCCTTTAATGGACAGCTGCCCCTACTTTGACGTAAGTTTAGTGGTATTTAACCGTTGACATATCAAGAAATTTATCCTATGAAGAGCTTTCTTGCTTCCTGTGCATTAGTTAAGCTTTTCATGATTTGTTTTTTTTTCCTCTGGAAATAGGAAGTTCCTACTGTTACTCGTTTTGACGTTGACCTGGTCCCCTTATCTGCGTAAATCTTGAAGTTTGCTTCGGCTTTGTTCAGAAATATGTGTACCTGCTATGCTTAGGATTGAATAGAAATTTAATAACCCAGTTAATTTGATTGTCAGTTGAGAACCCTTTTCAAAAATTTCGAATGTTGAAAAAAAAAACAGATGGCCCTTAACAAACGAATTCGTTTTTTCTCTTCCCCGATGCAGACAGGTCAAGTTGGTTGTATTTGCAATGTTGGTTGTGTTTTAATTTTGTGTTGTTCCTCTTCACATGGGTAATCCATGTAATAAATATCAATATCAATAACACCTCTTTATGATTTCTCGGAAATTGTACATCTTCCCAATTGTCGGAAATCCAAAATTTCGACTTATTCAAAATTAAATTTTCGTATTCGAATTTATCCAATGCATTTTTCTGTCCTAAGTGTAGTACCTACCATCCGTTTTCAACGATAATAGCTGTAAAATTAAGGTTTGGGTTTTTTTCATATCCAAAGACTGCGTAATAGCGCAATCATGTGCTAGCTACAGTAGGCGTCAATGACGGTGACTCGTCTGCGGCCTCGAACAGAACGTGGCGCGACCGCGCCGCTCACGCATGAATCGTCGCCGCAGTGGCTTATCTGGGTTTTCGTGATAGTTGCTCATCATATTTTATGATAACTAATAAGAAAACTAACTGACCATCAAGAAAACCCCATAATTTGATGTCCCGGAGAGGATTCTCACTCGAGCGGCGCGGCCGCGCCGCGTTCTGTTCGAGGCCGCAGACGGGTCACCGCCATTGACGCCCACTGTAGTAATTCTGTCCTCTCGCATTCGCACAAGCAGAACTTTTGCTAATGAAGGTTGCTTTTTATAGTTACATAAATTTGTTATTCGTTGCACGTAATGCTTTTGCACGTATTTAACATCTGAAGTGAATATGGAGTCCTTGTTGAAAAGATGAACGGATTGCGCATGTGGTTTCACAGCGTCGCGGCTGCAGAATCGGTGCGGGACCTACTCCACTCTCTCACCTAGAGCATGCTCTCTCCTCATCCTTTGTCCAGGTCCCGCCGCGATTCTGCAATTACGGAATCCGTCTATATTTTCGGGAAGGACTATAGGTGTTGAGGGCTTCAAAGTCAGCTCCTTTTTGCAATACATATTTCCACACCAACTTGGTTTTATCTAAGTTTTATTTGAAGAAGGAGAATGGATCTCCACCATGAATCTCCCTCACTGGCTTTGAATTTATATTTTCAAAGTGAGAATATTTACGTTTCTGCCGAATCTATGAAACCTTGTCACTGTAGATTGTTTTGGTCCTGATGGGTCGCAATACAAGGAGCTTCTAAGAATTTTAATCTTAAGCGATATCGTGTTCCATGAGTCTGCTTGTAATTTATACTCACAAGGTTTTCTTTTCCAACTTCTTAATTCTCTTCAAATCGAATTGGTATTTTCAAATCATTTGTTCTCTTTTCAACTCTAATATGTATGCAAATTCAGACTAATTCGGTCCATTCAAATGTCGCTCATAATTCATGGGAAGGGCATGTTGATTTATGCTCTGTTCTCGTGCTCAGTGCTCGTTTCCTTTTCTGGGGCTTATTTCGGATTGCGGAGTTGATGAGTCAGCCAAAATGCCCTTTGTGTGCCTGCAAATCTGTAGGAAGTTTCACGGGTTAATCACATCCGCCTCCAACGTTGTTAAAGGGATCTGTTATCTGGCGAGAAGCATGATTTATGTTCAAAGAATCATTCAAATATAGTAGGATCCTCTCTAAGCTTGCAGATAACGTGTAGTTACCGAGCACTAAGTCGATAAGGGTGAACTGTTTGTGCTCTTTTGTTTTGCAACGATGAGCTGCTCAGCTTATGCGTACAGATTCTGCATAGAACATATGATTGCTGATAACCATATTTTATTTTAATTAAGAATTAGATTGTGGTACTGCCTTCTTTTTTTAGAATGTGGTTCGAAGAACGTAGTTGGTCAAACCTGAGGATGTCAGAACTTGTCGAAGAATGGAGAGACCTCTGGTCGTTCAAGGTTAGTAGGAAATCATTATACTTCGGATGATGGTGCGTACGGTCGGGCACTTCATATTACCCAGCTGCAGGTTTAGTAGCTACCGACATTCGAAGAGTTTTACCTATTCAGGTCGACTTCATGGTTGCTGCAATTTCCTATGTATTTGCTACTGCTAACTTTTTGAACTTGCCAAAACTTATTTTGGAAAATGGAGGATGTAGGTTGCATACTTTTGGTGATTTATTCAATTCTTCTATGTTTGGTTTCAGTAGCATTTGTTGCCGCCTACGGTGCAGCATTGCTGGTCCTTGTGCTTCCTACCATTGTTCTTGAACTTGCAGTCGGCCAGCTGACTGGTCGAGCACCTGTGCAGGCGTTTTACCACCTGTCGCCTGTCTTTAAAGGTTATTAATTTTCTTTAGCTTTTTTTCCTCTCGTTTTTTCTTTGCTTTTCGCACTTTCTTTGTTTCCCTGCTAATACCTACCGAGAATGTTATCCAATAATTTTTTGCTCCATTTTTTTTTGAGGTTGAGGAATTTTCGTTGTACAAGCATACAAACATTTTTATTCTAGGTATCGGAATCTCTCAGGTATTGTTTACCCTGCTCGTGTTAGCAACAATGACGCGATTTGTTGGATGGCTGATTCTATTTGTCTTTCATTTATTTTGGACTATTCAAGCTGATCGACCAGGTCTTTTTTCAACCGTCCCTTGCTATCGCCTCATCTTTAATTCTTCGCTCCCATTTCAGGCTTACCTTGGCTTAATTGCAAGTATTTCCCTGAATTATTGTCAGCTCCATGCAGGGACGCAGGATCCATGGCAAACTTCACGCTAGCTGCTCATACCAAGCTTAGTACCGTGCAGACGGAAAGTTCATTGGTGCAGTTCATGAGGTGATTCAATTAAGATTACGTTTTAATTACGCTGTCTGTTTCAACTATGGAGATTGTTGAGTACTTGTATCTGCTATCTGCCCTTCTTGTCTTCTCTTGTTGACTGCCGTTCTTGCCTGCTCTTTTGCCAGCCGCCCACTTTTCCACTTTTTTCATTGTTTTTCCAGCCATCTTTCCACGTGAAATGGACCATAAAATGGGGAATGTGAGCTGGCTATACTCACAGTGATCATGTTTATGATTGCACTTGTATGTGTGGGGTCTAGTGGAAGCGTTCTTTTGGTTGATCAAAATGCTCAACCCTGCATATGAATAGAAACTGCGACACAGTGCCTTGAACCCTTAGCAACCGGCTGGTAAAACAGGGTTGGAGCGTTGTGGAGGTTAACTACTAATCATTAGGATAAAGAAGGTAAAGAAAATTTTCATGTCATCTAACATCTTTGATCTAATGTGATTGATGTACATAATCTCTGTTGTTTTGCATTTCAAGGGTTCTCAGTAGAGGAGAATTTACATTCATTGGTTTTTGGCTTGTCTCAAGAAAAAAAAACAGCGACGTTGCACAGTTATCTTTGAAAAAAATCTTGCCTCACACTGCACTGCCACGTCAGCTGAGCCACGTCGCACCACGTATGATAATACATAGGCGACGTAGCGCGAATCAGCAGACGGGCGGTGCTGAGTGAGGCAAGGATTTTTTGGAGCGACTGTATATGTATACACTGAAGGTTGATGGCATTGCGTAGCCGCGCCGCGTGCTTCTCGGTCCGCAAAAAGCGCGCCGCCATCGGCGCTCACTGTACTGAATTTGAATTTTTTTCCGAAGATGGATTGTTGGACATTTGTTCCAAGTTGTCATGTAATTTCCTCTTCTGTTTCCGCGAAATTCTATGAATGTTTATTAGAGTCACTGTTCCCTTTGCAATCCTGGGCTCTTTTCTTGTCTCCTTCCAAATGAATTTGCATTTAAAAGTCTCAGTGAGAAGTTCCAACTTCATTTCTCATATTTTCAACCTCCTCGATGCAAATCATTCAAAATCATCTCTATGGTTTGATCTACACTCTTGTGATAAACTAATTTATCCCAATTAGTTGCGGCTAATGTGAGCATCTTCAGTTCGCTGGAGAGACCTTCTTCATCCATTGCTGACTTTGGAGACTTTCAATACTATATTCTTGCTGCTCAAGGTCTAGTGTGGATCATAGTCTTCTGCGGAATTTGCTTTGGAGTGCGATGGCTTGGAAAGGTTTGCTTTTTATTTCCTTATCTGTTTACTTCAGTAATTTCCATTGACTGGAAAAATTCGAGTCTTGAACAGAGATGTTTTTCCTTATCCTCCGTTTTCTTGAATCTTTAATTCCCTAGTTCTTTCTTAAGTTTTTTGTTACTGGAAATAAAGTCTTTTTTGCCTTGTTTTTTTTTAATGACCGATGCTATCTATTGTAGGTGATTCCGTTCTCCTTCATGGCAGCGTTCAGTATGTTGCTGGCTCTTCTCATCCGTGCTTGCACTATGGACGGTCTTATGTCAATCTTCAAAGTCTACCTCAATGCAACAGACTGGAATAGACTTGCTGATTTTCATGTAAGCTTCTGAGTTCCGCCTTTGTTCTCTGTTGTTGCTTCTTATCATAGATTTATATTTTCAATTTCTCCGTACATGTTGCTAAGCTTTGGTTAAAACCACTGATTCAGATATGGAAAAAAGCGTGCGAACAAGCAATTCTTGCTACTGGAATTGGATTCGGGGCGTTCATTACGATGGGTTCCTACAACAGAAGGTCGAACAATCTTGTTGGGTGAGCTTTTCATTTCATCCCCAAGCAACTGTATTCAAGCTTACAAGGGAAGGATACTTCATCAGTATCGCCTTCCGTGGCGAGGTGTATACTGCCGTACGCAGCTGGCGACGCTGATTCCAAATTTGTTTTCATCTTCTCCTAAAAATGTCTCTGTGAGAAGTTAACCCGTTTTTCCAGGAACGCTCACGCAGGGCGCACGAGGTTGATGTATCAGGTGAGTCGTGGCGCAGTGGTAAGTTTCTCGCTCTTCAAGATCAACATCGCGAGTTCAGTTCCCCTCACAACCAGCTGTTTTGCATTTTCCTTCCACGTACTATTTTCCTTTTAGAATCCATGCTATGCATTTCTAAAGGGTTTTCCACCTATAAAATGATTTTTTCGAAGTTTGGAAACATTTGGAAGGATTCTCACCACTCCGACTTTGGAAACAATGACAGTGCTGAGTTTACCACGTGCACGAAGATTAAACTTCAATAGTTTATGCGCATTTATGATAGAATATTACAAAACGACTGTAACGACGTCTTTTTCACTCGCTGCTCACACTGTGAGAAGCTATTTTGTTTCGAGCATTTTGTAATATTCTACCATAAATGCGTATAAACTATTGAAGTTTAATCTTCATGCACGTGGTAAAATCAGAACTGTCACTGCTTCCAAAGTCGGAGTGGTGAGAATCCTTCCAAATGTTTCCAAACTTCAAAAAGATCGTTTTGCAGGTGGAAAACCCTGTAGAAATGCATGGCATGGATTTTCAAAGGAAAATAGTACGTGCAAGGAAAATGCAAAACAGCTGGTTGCGAGGGGAACTGAACTCGCGATGTTGATCCTGAAGAGCGAGAAACTCACCACTGCGCCACGACTCACCTGACGCATCAACCTCAAGCGCCCTACGTGAGCGTTTCTGACATGGAAAAACGGGTGTAACTTCTCACAGAGACATTTTTAGGAGCAGATGAAAACAGATTTGGAATCAGCGTCGCGAGCTGCGTACATCAATATACACCTCGCCACAAAAAGCGACACTGATTAAGTATCCTTCCCTTGTTAGTATTGCACCCTGGACTTGCATTCCTTATTACTTAACAATGTTGATATCGTAATGAAATCAACGAGTTGCGAATTGCATTTTCTCAACCATTTACTATCTATTTCATCTCGCATCTAGGAGTGGGAGAGATCTGTAACGTGGTAGTTTGAGATTCACAAAATAATCTCCGTAGTTTTTGTTCGTTTTTTTTTTACTAAAATGAAATCTTCGATTTCAGTTTTTATACGTTTTTTTAGAAAAGGTAGTTTGAATTTTTAAAAATTGAAAGAAAAAGAAAGTGCGGGAGATAATGTGAAATCTTATGATTGGAACATGGTCTCTTCAGTAGACGATGAAAAACGCATCGCTAGAGGGGCTGGGATAGTAGAGGGGGTCAGCGAGGGACTGTAGACAAAGTTCAAAGAGACCCTACAATTTTGTGGATCTGCTAGTATTCTGTTCTTCCAATATATGTTTTTGACGGGTTTCTTTGCAGCGACTCAATACTCATCATTCTTGGGCATGCCCTGTTGACACTGATGCAAGTAGTTACGGTAATTGGACTAGTCGGATTTGTTGTGTCGAAGACGGGTTTACAGCCGGCTGATGTCATGGACACAGGTAACTTATGCTAACCCGAAGTGAAAAGGTGACGCTTATTGAACTCATTCTAGGAGAAGAACAAATGTGGCATGTTCTGGCTTACTTCTCTTATCTTCCTAATGTCAAGCTGTGGAGTGGACTTCTGTTATTCGCGTCTATTTTTATATTATTGAATATTTTCGTGAGTTTTCACGACCTCCTGGTTATCTGGGAGCAGCTGGTTGCAGTTTTAGATGGTTTTTCTTGCAGTACCTCCTCTCATTATCTGTGTTGGCAACTCTGGAAGACGCATTGGGCGATCGGTGGTCCCGTTGCTTCCCTCGCTTCATTCTTGCGCTGTTTGTCTGCAGTCTTACCTTTGCGATTTCCCTGTATTTCGCTACACAAGTGAGTTAATGTAGCCGTAGTGCCAGCTGTTTGATGTTTTTCTTCATATTTTCTGTTTCGTTTTCAGGCCGGAAAACATGCTTATGAGCTGGTGACAGGATTTCTCAAATATGTGACGATTTTTGTTATTCTTACTTTCGAACTCTTCGCCACAGCATGGTTTTACTGTGAGTATCTGATATCTTCTATTTGATATTTCGATAGGGGTATGATACTATTAAAGTACCCGAATGAATGGGCGACCTAATCTTCGGGAGGTCGCACAGCTCATTTGTTAAACGAATAGCCCTTAGATATCGTTTCACGCCCGTGAGATAGTGTTTTCAGTAATTCGGGGCGTTAATCTTGATGATGTAAAATGCGGGAATGCAAGTCAAAAGCGTAAAATCACACTATTGTAGTGACATAAGCAGCTTCTTCCACCTCCAGAATTTTTAAAAATGCTTTATCAGATATTTCGGCTCATGTTCAATATTTGCTTTTTTTGTGATTTTCCCAATATTTTTGACTATTTTATTTTAAATTTTATATTCCCGGTAATTTTATTTCCCCATCCGGGTCCCCTGAGTCCCATTTTTTTCCACGCCCCCTACCGCCAGCTGAACATTTCTGCGTTCACCGCTGCGCCATTTTTATGTCATAGCGGGCGTCAGCTCCTTTTACTCCAAAATTCACATGGTTCCTTACGGAATTCTTCGTAAATTATCCATGAATGTAGATGGATTTATTTAGATGTTATCCACAAATATTTCGCAGTTTTTTTTTTGATAATTGCCTGTACCGTGCATCATCAGTAACCGATGCTGTACGTTGCAATATTCCTAGCTCTTCCATGCTTGGTGAATGTAGGTCTCATTTATAGGTGCTCATCGACTTGGTATGGATCTACATGTGATGCTAAGACAGGCGTGTTGTTGGTGTCTCGGACATTTTATTCTATATTTCACTTATCTATTACCAATTATCCCTGCGGTAAGTTGACTATCTGTAGGAGCTTTACATGAAATTCATTAGGTTGTGGTGGGAGAAAACTGCCTTTTTCTTCAGTGAAGCGCATTTCTACTATGTTTTCCAGGGAGTGGCTGTGCTAAATCTTCACGGATACGACTATTCCACATTTTCACCGGCCATCCATGCGTGGCCATGGTCAGAATGGGTCGGAGCAGCAGTAGCACTTGTACCGCTTCTACCAATACCTCTGTTCCTCATATTCACGATCCTGGGAGCTTGCTGTTGTCGTGGGAAACAAGGCTACACCCGGGGCCAGGTAAATTTACGCATGAATTCGAATATTAGTATATTCGACTAAAATTCCGCTTTCAGCGACTACGATCGGTATTCGCTTCTCGGTTGCGAAAGGATCACCGGGATAAGTCCGCACCGCCTCCGCGGTACACCGGAACGGCTCCGGGTTACCTGTTGTTGCCACAAGCACCGCTAGCAGAACCCGAAACCTACGCTTAGCCGTTGGAGCGATCTGTGAATATTGTGACTATAGATGCGATACTCATTCTTAGTCAGGTTGGTGCCTTTTTTCTCGCTAATTTATATATCTGCTCTGCCGAGATGTAGCTGCGTCCTGACCAAATCTACTCATCTATTTACAAAGATATTCTTTTTTCAGAAATTTTGGTTTGCTAATAATTTGACCTATTTGTTCTGTTACATTAGTGACACATACGCGGACAAATTAGACCATTATGCGTTGCTTCAACCGAGTAAAAATTTTGAGCTGGCTCAAGAGCGCAGGTGGTGAAACCTCCAATAAAGAGGCTTTTCAGAAGCGAGAAGCTACAGAAATTGCATATCGTAGTGGCTGTAATTTACAGTCGGGCGCGACCTAGATTCGAACGCCAGGTTTAATTTGTGGTTCGTGAGCATTAATGTTTCTCGGTAGTTGCAGACATATGGAAAACTGCTCCTGGCTCATTCGATGGGGTACCTGGCGGATAGTTATAAACGAGTGGAACGATCTACTAGTTTTTTTTTTAACTGTAGTAACCTCCTAACAAGTGGAGTGCAAGAGTTTAACCCAGAACACCAAGTGGAATCTATCTCTTCTCTCTTAATGTTTGCTTAACTGTTTGCTTTATCATCCTTTCTCGAAGAAATTTTGTAAGCTTCTTCATCCAGCTAATTGGCTTAACAAAACAAAACTTACAATTAGCTATAGCTTTGATATAGAATTTTGTTAGATGTACTAGGGCAAAGCTCCATTATACTAAGTTAGTAAATCTTATTGGTGCTACCGTTTCAAAAAGCACAACATAAATCATGGGACTTCATTGTGTTATCTAGGAGCTGTATATCCGTAGTGCAGCAGCGGGCGCAGAAAAAGTGAGCGGGAGGGAGGGGGGGGGGGGGGGCC
>JARK01001352.1:1677627-1699349 GCA_000688135.1 Ancylostoma ceylanicum | reverse complement strand
CCCCCCCCCCCCCGAGAATGATCATCGAGTTCAGAAATGCTTCGTAAAGCAATTAGAAATTTTGGATCAGCTGTCTTTTTGATTGCTCATTTTCATTATTACTTTTGGAGCATTTATTTATTTATTTGTTTATTTAGAGACGCGGACCGAAGCCACGCGTAAATAAGTACAATAACAGATCAATCACCACCAACATATCGAATCAATTCCACATCACAAAGCCACTGACAATTAGTGAAGGACACCAATATGTTCATGAATTCGATGATTTCAGCAAGCTTTCATGACAAGTCTTCTGAAAGCTTGCAAAGACAATTCCAACAATTGCTCATTTTTGGCCAGTAATAAATTGATTTCATTCAGAGCTCTGTAAGTGAGGAATTTTGACCTAGCCCGCGACATTGCAACTGGGACATTAAACTTGAGCTTTCCTCTAATGGTTCTCGTCAGCGAAACTCCAAAAAATTCAGTTGGATTCAAGGAAAATTTTCCTTTGAGGACCTTAAACATCATTGTCAAATCAGCGACTGTTCTTCTACTTCGTAGAGTTGGTAAGCCTAGTATTTTACACCTCTTCTCACCATTGGGCACTTGATCATAGTTAAATCATAATTCATTAATCATATTAAGTAATTTGTAACCAATTACTTTATATCAAAACTAAGATTTTCACTGTTCTCATTATTCCATCCGCGTCTCTGAAGCGGAAGAGTTACCATTTCCACCACCCCCCCCCCTCCCCTCCTTTGCTTGCTACTCCTGCGTCCGGCATTTGATGTACATCAATTCATCAATTATTCTCAATTATTCTGTCATTAAAGCTGATAAGAATTTCTAAACAACCTCAATCATCATTTTAATCCTCATTCATCCTCATTTAAGCTAGGGCCTGAGCCTCGCATTTTACGTGCTTTATAATGATAAAAGGCGTTATATTGAAGCAAAAACCAGGATGTAACTGCTTTTTGCCTGAGATACTCAAAAAAGATCTTTCTACTTCGCATTAGGAACACTCAAATATTGTCACCATATGCAAAAAGTTGAACCGCGTCTATTGTATTGGATTCCACTAGGAAGAACTCATTCATCATCCGAGCGTGCCTGTTTTTATCTAGCACACCAAGCACTATAACTCATTGTTGCGGTCCTACAACCTTATTGCAGCATCATATTATGAGAATCGGGATGGGTTGAATTCTGGATCCAGAACTAGTCTGATCGCTTCTGAAACATGCTCTACCCACAAACTCGTTGACAACTTGCAGTCTTCTTTTCTTGCGACAAGTTGTCGGCCTAAAGATTGTCGAGAACTTGTAAAGCTAACAACTGACCACTCTGCAAATTGTTGACGAGAAAAGTCGAAAGCAAGTTGCCAACAACTTTTCGGTCGAGCAAATTTCAATGGTTTCTGGGCATATGGATCAGACGGTGTGTCCTCATCGAATGGATAGAGGTTCCCACTCAGATTACAAATATTCGTGGACTAACATGTTTCCACTGGATACTGGTACGGTCTAACCAAGGGACCACTCCCATGGAGGCCCACCTATTTATCCGAATGGATAAAACCTCGGGTAAAATCTTCGCTTGAAATATGGATCTGTGTCCAGTATGTTTTGTCCAGGGGGACAAACACGATTTATCCGATACTGTGGTGTGGTATGGATTCACTTTTATGCAAAATAAAAAACTTATGCATGGATTCGTTATGCGACCGCTTCATTACAGGATATCTTTATCCTATAAATTAGGGAACGTGTCCAGTTCGTCCATTAGTTCAAGCTGTCTCTTGTCAATATGGCATACTCTCTTCAAAGATTTGCAGTAGTAAACGAGGTGGGGGCTAAACTGTAGGAACGGGTAAAGACAGCTGGAAAACGGGTAAAAAAATTTTTAAAAAATAATTACTCCGTTTTTTTCCGCAAGGGAAAAAAATTCTGTTCTTGAATAATTTCCATACTCCTTATTCTTTGAAACTGTGCATACTTGAATCGTTTGATGAAAATCTTCTGTCTTCCGTCTGATTTTGCAAACTTTGGCTTAAAGGGCAAGTCTTGTGCTGTAGAACGATCTGAGTTTCGTCTATCAATCTTCTAAATTGACGAAGTTATGAGCTAGCAATTTTTCACACATATGTTGTGGCCATTATTTTTGGGACAACTTGAGACATTGTTTCACTTCTTTCGCTTCAAAATCTCAGAATCAAAAATTTGCCTGAAACTTTGTCTAGTAGGGTTATTCGAATGTCATACTCTTTATCTACCGTATCTCCATTTTGTAAGTTTACGGTAGGTATACTGTTGCATACGGTACATCACAAAATCTTCCGAATTTTTACATAGAGGGGATATTTCATGTGCTGATTACGAATGTCAACATTAATTCCCACAAAATTGTCATCTTCCTATCGAAAATTGAATTTTCTTCTAATCTGCTGTGGTACTGTCACTGTAACCATATAAAAACGGGGTTATGGTTTAAAAGGACATCATACTCATGATCAGCGCATGAGATAACCCCACTGTGCAAAATTTCGGAAAATACTGTTTGATACCGTACCTAAGGTATACCTACCGTAGCACTACAAAATTAAGGGTATGGTAGAAAATGGGTATGATATTCGTGATCAGCATTTCAAATAACCCCCTATAAATAAACAATAATAATAATAAATAAATAAATAAATAAATAAAAATAATAAAATAAATAACAACAAGTAATAATAAATAATAATAAAATGAGTATAAATAAATAACAACAAATAATAATAAATAGACAAAGTTTCAGGGAAAATTTTGATCCTGAGTTTTGATCTCATGCAACTGGTTACAAAGTGTTTTGTCCTACGAATTTCAAGCTGCTTGGAACATCCGGGCTAGCTTGATTTCCTCCGGATCTCGCGTGTTCCATGTGATTCATCGGGGATGAGTTGAATCAAGCGTTTTCATCCGACGCGAATTGCTCGATTTCGTTCGATTTCATTCGCGTTTCGCCGCTCGTCAATGCTTATTCTTGCGTCGGACGTTTGTTCAGATTATCACGTCTTGTAAACGCTGGTTCCTTGGCGCCGGTGGTCGGTGTGCGATGTCCAACTGGTTGTGTTTTGACCTTGCGTTCGGCTTTGCAATCCTGCGAACGCAACCCCAATAAAAGCGACGACGACAAGTGAGGCGAGTTGAGGCGGGCCACTAAGACAAACCGCCGCCGCCGACGCGGCCGACGCCCGCGCAGAAGCAGCAGCCGCGGGCTGACTCTGGATGCTGCTACTCTAGTTCTGGATGTCCGGGGTGATGGTGTCTATACATCAACTTCGAGCTGGTTCCGACCACCCCCGAGGGGTCAGCGTCCGCGGCTGCTGCACTGCTGCTTCTCCTTTACCCCGCGCGTCGTTCCGTCGCGTCGGCGCTTCCACGTACAAGCTGGTTGTGTGTGTATTTGTACGTACCTCCTTACTAGTCATTACTGCTGCTGGCGCTTTCACCACCGTTGCTGCTTCAACGCTCTCGTCGGATTTCATCGTCGGCTTCTCCGTCAGCTTGGCTGGTTTTCCTTCTTGCCTTCTTTCTTCGTTGAGGAACGAGAAATCTTGAACGTGGCCAATGATGACACCATCGCCACCACCATCTCCACCATCACCACCGCTGCAGGCCTCCACCGTCCGCGTTCTGCTGTTCGTACTTCTGTGCCAGCACATAACAAATGATCCTCATTTTGATCCGATCCGGTTTCTTGAAAAAGCTCCACGCTGGGCTAACTCCATTAGCGCTCTATTTGCCCCATGAATGTTTTGCATCAAGAGCGACTATGTACGTCTGGCTGGATCCCATTCCTCACTCCGATCCACCACTTCCATCACTCATCTAACGTATTGCGCTGAAATCGCTTACGCCGTGCGTATCAGCTGGGCCTAACTGATATCGTCTTCCTATCATGTTCATAATTCTAGGAAACCTTCTCTAGAGGCGTTAGTCATGGTCTGATAGATTTTCCCAGAATAGTTCTGCGAAGCTCACGAAAAAAATCCGCGGGCGATAAGAAGCAGGAGAACTGCTTCGGACGTATATGTCAATGTAGACACCTCCTTTGTGTTCTTTTGACTTCAGATGTCAGGTTCCTGAGTAGAAGTCCTTGAAGTAGATATCTCTTCAATGCGATTATAAGCTCTTGATGACTATTGTCGATACTTATCTTGCCTTAAATAGTGGTCCTTAGGGACATTATCCTTTGACCTGAAGAGAGTAAGTGCGCAGGAATGGTAACATATGAAAAGTACGTCTGATGCTTTACTTCTTGAGTGTGTGAAAATATAGGCTGAATGAGTCGAGTCAGAAAACTATACACCCTATCCGAACGTTGAAATTCTTTGCAGAAGTTCTGATAGACAGAAAAAAACCTTGTAGTATTAGGAAGAAAGAGTTATTTGGTATGTTAATCTTTCACAGTGACTGCTCAGACAATTTCACTGGGTACGTAGGCTGACAACATCACTAGGGCGCCGAGCAAACCCCGGTTTTTCCTTCTGAGGGCCCTGGGCAGGCAAGGACTTGCCTTCTGAAATGATCGCGCATCCCAAACAACCCAAAGTACACAAAATACGAAAACCGTTTCCTCTACGCGGAATTGAAATTACCCTGGGTAAATGCGTTGACGCTCGTGGTTAACTATGGGAAAATTTGTGGAGTGCTGAGACGTTAACGCTTGGCCTATATACCTGACTGAGATTACCTATGGCAGACGTTTTAATCTACCCAGATTTATAGTTTACATGGCACCCATTAATATGATTACTCTCAAGTAACTCTGTCCATATCCAACTACTACCCTCGAGTGACCATACCCGTGGCTATGAGGTTGCATATCTTTCCAGCGATGCTTTCCAGATATGCCGCCGAAGCACTGATCAAGCGCTGAGGCATCTAATGTTAAGGTCGCCGGTGAAAGTATTTGAATAGAAGGAAATTCATATCAATGTTTGGTTCTAAGATCTGTACGACAATCGAAGAGCAATAATTGGAAAGGTGAATCCCCAACAAGGATTTGGAATTTGTTGTTCTCTGATCTCCTGAAAAAGACTGTGCATAAATGAGAGTTTCGTTATTTTTTTTTTCATTTGCATATCCTAATGGTCTCTTAGCCTAGATTTATTTCCTGTAAGTCTGTTTCCTACTCTGGAAATCCACCAATATTTTCGTTCGCCTTTCTCGGTTTTCTCACGTCCGTTATCAAGCTTTTTTGCCCTCCAGTGCCCTCTGCTTGAACGTCCGTGAATCAGGCGTCCTCTCACGAGTCTCATAACGGTTTCACTGCGAAGTCCTGGAACTTCGCCTTAGATTAGCGCGATGAGGTAGGCAGCGGAGGATGCTGGATTGGTGCTGGATTGTCCTCACAGGTGAAAATGAAAGGAAAATGAAGAAAATTGTGCTCAACCTTGATTTTCAAGAGTCAGCTGATCAATGTTACCAGTTATGTGCTTTATTTGACTTAAGAATTTGCGAGGTAAAGTAATTGTGCCGAAGTTCATGCGTGCATCTGGGTAGCCTCTAAAGTTTCATCGTGGGGCTGCGTGCATCATTGACATTACCCAGGGTAAACTGTGCTTATACCTGACAAATTTATACATCGTTAGCACGAACGTCAACACGTCTACCCTGGGTAATCTCATCGATGCACCCAGGCCCTGTTCAGAGTAGATGAACAGTACGTATGCAGTGCCATGGAAATCATAACTAGTGTCACTGTCGGTCAGCCGCCAGGACTAGGGCCACATACATCACTGGGTTTACCCAGAGTCAAGGTGGTAATACCACATTAAGTTATCTACCGTTCACGGAGGCGCCGGCACGTTTGCTCTGGGTAATCCCACTGATGCATCAAGGCCCTAGCCAGTCGCTAGGAATCTGTTTGTTTTTGAATGGAAAACTCATCCGTTTTGACGAGTAGGGGAGATTTTGGTCATTCCGGGGACGATTAAGAATTTCCTCCAAGTTTCATAGCTTCTGCTTTCAAATTCCCTAAAAGTTTCAAGGTATGGATTCCTTCTACAAGTATAACATTGGATTCCCGAGCTTTGTCATCAGTGCTCATCCAGAACAGCTCTTCAGACGCTGCACCGCGGCTCGTATCCTTCGATAGCGACCGGTATCGCCCCGATGTTCAATCCTGTCCAGCTTTATGTGCTGACTTTGCCGCCTTTATTGCTCGTCAAGCGTGTCTTACTCCGAGCTCCTTTGTCATCTTCCGCATGAGTTGATTTGATCATAGCTCTACTGTAGTAGCCGCCCCTCCTCATTCCGCCTCCGTCAGCTGATCGCTCAGTACGTCTTTCAGGGTCCCACGCGATGCTTCAGTTATGGCTGTCATGGGTGAGTGCTTTTTGTCTGACATTCAACTTTTTTCTTCACAGCCTTGGCATGATTTCCGCTTCCATATATAGCGGGTGCATTGTCCTGTTTTATTACAGACAGCCGTCGTCGTAGTGACTTTTTTTGGGCTACCGCGAATGGTTCATACAGTCGGCAGCGACGATAATTCGGGTGAGTACATTCCGCTTCATTGCGGTGCTTCTGTGACTTCCATATTCAAGCCATTTTCTGGATAAAAATCCAAGGAAAAAAAAACCCAAGCCGCTGGATTCGTGTCGCTGCGTGGATTAATTGCTGGAAGCGTTGCGTCTGCGATCTGTCGCCGACTCGAAAGTATACGTTCTCTGATCGCTTCCAGGCGGAGAAATCGTGTGAATCCTATGAAAAAGCTGTTTGCTAGGGAGAAGGTCGATCCACGCGTGGATTCCTCTGCTACGAGCTTCCTTGCAAACGAGACCGTGGGCATCCTGCAATTACTAGGATTTATAGAAGGAATTCTCATCAAAAGGACATAAAAACGTTATTTCAGAGTTGTCTCTGGTTAGAAATGCACTCTTTGGGTGATCAGTAAGTTTGGCTCGAATGCCTGGTAAATTTAGCTCATTTTTTTCGCTATACTTCTCATACTTCGTCTGCGATTTTCACGAGAAATCACTGCTGAATAATCACCGGCGTCATTGAGCTATTCTCAAATGGAAAACTGTTCGCAGACAGGAAAGTTTACTATCTAAGAATGCTATGCATGCCGTTGTCGTTTTCTATTGGACAACTCTTCTAAGTATCCCCAACCACGAAGATTTCTAGCAAGATGGAAAACAATGTGAAAAGTCTGAGCAGCTGGTTTGCTGCAGTTCTCCGCATCCTTTCAGGTACCTTGACGGATGGGATCAGCTAGTGGAATTTCTCCTGGCGCAAAAAGAAAACAGCTTCATTCTATTCACTACCTGAATTCTATGTGCATCCACCTCGTTCATCTTTCAGAAGGTCATGATCAAAGATCTCGCTAGTTGTTGTTTTCTTAGAACGACTTTATGATCACTTTTACAGGGGAAGTGTAACGAAAAAGAAAATTTACGCTTTTTTGGAGGTGAATGGTTTTATTCTCCGAGGTAGGGTTTGTAGAAGGGGTACGTAAGTTCAATCGGGGTCTTCTGTTTGAATGGATTATCAATCAGAACAAATGTATGTAGTTGGAAAATAGTTTGTTAAAAATAGTTGTTCGGGAAAAAGACCCACAGGGTGGTTATCCTTGATAAGCAGGACCTGCTCATTTTACATCAGAAATTTGAGCTTAAAAATTCTGTCGCGCTGGAACTGTCGCACAGAATGGAATGTCAGTTTTGTCTACGAAAATCGTGGGTCTTTGCCTTCATTCATAAAGAACCACCCGGAAACTTTTCAGAAATTATTGAGTGAAGGGTCCACAAGCTATCATTAGAATCTGAACTGATGATTATTCATTGTGCGGTCTTGGCATTAAAGTGTATACTGCTGCAAGAGTAATTTTCGGCCACCCTGTATAAAACGTGATGAATTTAGTGACACATTCGAATTGAATACCGACCAATTCGTCATGGTCAATAGCTTACTTATTGACTTCGGAAATAGAATAACAGCTTCCCTGGTTCACTATTATCCTTATAATGTGCCCGTATTCATGAACGCTCTCGAGATCTTTTGGGTTTTGAGCAGCAGGTACGTTCCGAGGGTAAAAGATGGAATTTAGGAATGGGGACCTTAGCGGTCTCTCTGAATGAGGAAGGTTGCCGTTCACTCTCCTGAGGTTTTTGTTGTTGAGGACGTTTTTGTTGTTTTGATTTAAATGTTGTCTTTTTGTGCTCTCCATCCACCTTTCCGAAAAACTCTGTCCTATCCGAGCATTCAACGCTTACATGGTTCCAAAAGAAAAAAGATTTCTGACTTCGTTGTTGTTCATGGATGGCTACTTTACCCATTTTAACCAGGTACTAGCTTTTACGTGAATAGGAAAGTTTCCGGGAATAGGGAAGGTTTCCGGGAATAGCAACAAGAGTGGAAGAGGTCACCGTTCACCTTTCCCGCATTTCAATGAAAACTGATTCAGGAAATGAAAGCTTTGCTATAAGCAGGGCACTGATTACCCTCCTCCGTTCTTATCTTTCTAGCTACTTTTCCCGCTATAAAAGGTGTTACGTACCCGCTCTAAAAGGTGTTAAGTCCTTAGAAGTCCCTATAATTCTTAATGGACATGCTGGTTTCATTGTAGCAACCTGATTTGCAAGGTTAGAAACCTTTTATATGTTTTTACTCAGTGGGTACACGTTTCAGTTACATGCTCCGAAACCGATGCCGACGTGGTGTTCGTCATCGACACCACCTCTTCGAACAGCACCTCATTCCTCGTCCAACAGCATCGCCTCCTCCGTACACTTAAGTGAGTTTTAATGGCTTAAACACGGTTGCATCGCCTGATTTAGTGCTTCGATTAAACGCGCCGCTTCGGTTCTTGCTCGGTAGCCTAATGCGATAATCGTAGACGCTTCTCGCATGGAGGGTTCAGCGTTCGCGTTTATCCCTGCTGCACCGTTTGGGACAATAACTGAAAAGTTTTTCTTGCTTTCAGGAGGCTTTCAAACGTCTTGAAAGGTCGGTCGGTGCGCTATGGAGTGATCGGATTCCACAGGCAGCCCGAGTTGCTGCTTGAGTTGGAGTCGCCGTTTGCGACGGATACAGAGAGGGTTGGTTGCGCGAACCTTTAAGCGGTTACAAGTGCTTGTTAAGAAAAAGGAGTATTTCACGAGTTTTGGGATACCTGTAGCCTCAACAGTGCAATCTGCTCTAAAATGTACTTACAGGATATTGACCATTTAGAGCTGACCCGTGAAACACAGCAAATATATATTAGGAGCGAATCAATGTACTTAGGTATCCGACCTCATCTCCTCGCTCAAACCCCGCCAGTCGACTTCGAACTCTGTGGCCCGCGCGCTTGACGAGGCGATGTCGTTGTTCTTCGAGTCGAGGACCTCCACTGAACGGAGAAAAGTCGTTATCCTCGCGCACGACGGAGTGAATACCGATCTCGTAGCTGAGACGCTGGAAGCTGTGTAAGCTAATCCTAATTCAAATTACGACATGAACCCAAGAAACATCGCGAATTGCAGGTCAAACGTGGAAAAACTGGGCGCGTCGACATTTGCGATCACTGGCAGCTCACGTCCGAATTCGTTCGCACTTCTTGGATACACCGGTCTGCGGGAGAGGATCTTTGTTTCTGCAGCGGATAGGGCGAATTTCCAGGATGCACTGGACGAGGTAAAAGTTACAGAAAGTTTTTCATATGACGAGGTGTTGCCTTTTTTTTCATTTTTTCTTGAACTCACGTTCTTTGCTTGCGACTAGAGAGTTAGCAGCCTGCTTGCGAAAAATCTGATTACATTATATCCGTCTTGTTCTCCTACTGAGTAAAAAATAGAGGTAGAGAGAGAGCGAAAGACAAGGAGAGAGAATGGGAAAGGAGCCGTCGGATTATCATTGGATCATCATTGGATATCATTTAGCAGCGATTGTTGGTCCTTCAAATGCAGCAATCGCAGAAATGTTTGTATCTGTGGGAGATGTATGTCACTTGAAATGGTTACTACATAGTGCTTTCTAGGTCGTCCGGGAATTAATGCAGAATCCTGCATTCAATTTTTGAGCATGTTTTCGCGAAAAGTTTTCCTCAAATGCAAAATAACTATGAATCATTATAAAGCTTATTTCAAGCGCTTCCTCGCTGTTTTATAGAATTTTAGCACAAATTGTTTTCGTGACATACTTTGCATGTTAGCAATGGAGGCGTCAAGATAGCAGTTGCGTCTAATTTAAAAGCAGGAGCCAAGGAAAATTTTGCCACCCAGATCTTAGCGCGATCCTTGGTTTTTGACTATGAGGCGCATAAATAAAGTGTTCAATTACGTTAGATTTCATGGAAAAATGGTTCTCGTATGCTACCAGTTTGCGGCGTTATAGGGAGCTACAGGGGGCAGAGTTACGTAGGTGAAGTAAATCAAGGAAGTCGATAGCACTGCCTTCATTGTCAACGAATTTCTTGGCTCTACTGGATACTTGTTCGAAAATTTCGAAGGTCCGAGTAAAAGATTCACGCTCTCATAAAAATTGAAAGAGCGTAAGTGAGGGTGGCAAGTCATTATGATGTAAATCTTTTCGCAATGAGCATTGAAAGCAAGGTCTTTCATTGGAAAATTGACCGATGGTAGCAGAACGCAGCTGATTCGTATCCCGCTACAACTCGTCCGGGAATATCTGGATACTTAGTCGAACTTGCTATATTCTGGGTACGGAGATGCCATCGGCAGTGCTAGAATTACTGGGACAGTCGTTAAGGCTTCAAAACATTCCAAGTTTCGGACGTTAAAGTTATCGCCTTTAGCCAGTGGAACAAACTGCTCCAAGCGTTAAAGCCGTATGTGGTTGTGGAAGTGTCAGCGAGAGCGCAGCACATTATTGCTTACAAAAAAATCCGATCCTACAGTTGAGCAAGGATGCAGGCGTCTTTCTATTGTTGACAACAATAAATGAAGAGCTTGGTGGCGCGAAGTTTATCCATGACAGTAGGAGAACTGGGGGATAATCTCCAGGACTATTACGAAGCATCTCGAAGAAATTTGAAAGCCGGGGAAACTTGAGTAATTGATCCCACACGCGTCGAACGAGAGCCAAATAAATCGCCATTATGAGATGTCGCCGGCACTGCTTCTACCCATCAAGAGCGGCCCGTCTCTCGATCGTATTGTGTGGCATGCGATGAGAAGTGGTTTTTCCTGTAGCAACTGGCGAGGCTTTCGAACGGACCAAATAAGGGATACACCCGGGAAGCAAGAATTACTCTGATAAAACCCACTTCCCTTTCACTACGTCAGTTATGGCTCATCTAAGGATGTCATGTTCAATTACGCTAGCAGTCGACACCATCTGAACCTGCTTCAATCAGATCTGAGCGGAAGTAATGTCGTCGTGTCCACAGCAGATGAAGTCGCTTTTCTTTATGGAGTTTTTCAAAGCTATGAAAGGAATTTCACAAATTGGATGAACGAAGAAGTCTTTAGCGATTTGTGGACAGATCTTAGGCGGTGCAGCTTTCGCTTTTTCAACTGTGGCTTGATGGTTTGAAGAGAAATTCCATTTGCGCTGCTGTTTGACTAATTGCGCAATGAAAGAAAATTGAAATGCAAGCGGGTTCATTAGTGGCAAGATTGAAAAGGGGTTACAATGGAGAGTGCGCTTTGCCTTTTTTCTTTTCTCACAATCAGTTTTCTTGTTGGCAGATGTGCCAGCCAGGCATTCAGTTGGAGCTGAAAGGGTTTTGGGCTAGGTAGCACTAGACCATAATCTTTTTTTTTGTCTTCATTTCTCGGAAACGTGTTTCAAAGGAATCACATATACCACTCTGATCAAGCGCTTCTGGAGATAGTCTCTACGTGAAAATCTCAGAAAGATCCTGGAGCTGTTAGCAATCAGCCAATCACAGCGCTACTAAACCAGATTGCGGCCACGCCCCATATCATGGCGGTCCAAAATGTTTTTCCCTGTTTACTTGAGCAGGAAAGTTATTCTGAATTTTGTACACTTTCTAATAAAGTGATGGTTTGTATTAGACATTTTTCAAAATTTATGAAACTGAAGTATATAGAAATTCTAAAGTTGGACAACGTTAAACTCGAAGGTAATTTTAAAATCGAGTACTGTTTCGAAGCGTTCGAAAATTTTTGAAAGGAAAGTCTAAAAAATTTAATTAAATCAATTTGGATATTTCAATATCTAAACTCCTTTGGGCACAAGTTTTTGCCTCTGGGACCCCAACTCATGGTTTGACCCTCGTCGTTGATTGGCAATGCAGCGCGTTAACGATGCTATTAAGCTTTTGAGACGCAGAGGTCATCAATTACAAAATCACCACCTTTTCCCATTTTTCTGTCGGTAAGGTGGATGTTTGCTCAAGGTAAAACGCCATAACTGTTCGGAAGAGCGAAAAAAGCCGGTGTTGNACTTGTATGCAGTGAAGTATAGACACCATTTAAGACCCTAAACCCTACGACTGGACCACAAAAACAGCACCACGAAATTTCTCAAGTTCATTGTAGCCTGTACATAGTAGCTTCCATGTTCAACTGTCTTTGAGTTCGGCATTGCGATTGAGGAATGTAAAGAAATTATTCCGAGCGGTTAGCCAAGACTGTGCAGCTTTGCTCCAACAGCGGTGTATACAGCGGGGGGGGGGGGGGCATAAGCTATTGTACATCGTTTGCTGGCTTATTACTCTGCAGTGGTGAAATCTTTTTTGACAAGCTTGGTCTCACTTGATAGCGCTGGATTTCTTCTATTTTCTATTTACAAACATGCCCTGGATACTTGAGAAGGAAATAGGGCGGAGAAGTTTCACCGAAAAGCTAAGATTTTTGGTGCAGCCAAATGCACGGATTCAGCCCGCAACACAAAGACAGTTAAGGATAGTTTCGCACTCCTGAAGCCTATTTTGAGACGTGTGTGCAAAATCCACTGAAGATCGGGATAGATAACAGCACAGGACGAGGCTGTTCCAAAAATTGAAAAAAGAAGAAAACCGAGCCTTAAGTTCCGAGGAGCACAGCTGGTCTGTATCTGGACCTATGGATGAGGCTGCATAGCCATTCTGCAGCATTTTCTCTACAGTTTTCAGGTCACATCCAGAATCTAGCTGATGTCCTCTCTTTTACTGGGAAAATTACTAGAACGCAAAATTTGATGGAAATTGGCCATTGCCGGTAGCATGGAGTAGCCGTGGTTTTTTTGCCCGCATATTTCCTAGACTATTTTTTCTTGAGAAACCTAGAAAGAGCACTTCAGAATCATCTGAGCAGTGGAATCCATTTCGAGGATTTTGTGGATTTTCCACGGAACGTTGTACAGCAACCTACCTTTCTCAAAAATTTGTTTCGAGGCCAACTGCTCTATAGCAAAACCCTTCCGTAGAAGCGGATCTTAACTAATAGATACTTTGAACCTTCCTCTATTCGGCAGAGAATAGAGCGGGACAATGCTTTTTTTCCTGGCGGAGAAGTAAAAGATAAAACGTTGTACAATAACTTATGCCTCCTCCTGTATGTACTACGCATTCACACAAGGCAAGGAAGTGCAGAATCCTAGAAAGGAGGATTCAACGTGAAGTAAGATAGGCGAACGTGGAAACGAAGTGTTGTGGAACATGAACATCTTTCTGTTCTGCTTATTTGTTTATTTTTACATATTTACCTATTAGATGCTTTCAAAGTTATTGAAAATTATTGAAAAATGGTGCAAAAGCTCCGGTGAAAATTGAATGATGTAACGACGTCTTGGGAAGAAATCAACCACAACAGCAATCGAGGAAATAAACAAATAATCAAGTAAATAAATGAACTTCGTTCCAGTTAGAGCACTCATGTACCAAGAAGATATCCGAGCCTGGAAGGGAAATTTGCAGCTCTCAGAAAATTTTTCATGATTTTTTTCCACGGAAAATAGTAGTTCTCCTCAACGATATTATTCCGATTCGGCATTTCCCTCAAAGGAAAAACTATTTCCAATGTTCTTTGAAGAAGAATTGCATTCGAAAGCTCCCCATTATTTCAGGCCCTCGGTGTTTGCGAGCATCCCTCATCAACACTCCTTCCATCGTCGAGGGCCCCGATAAGGAATAGACTTCATGGAGTCAGAGGTCGTAGAGCTGAGGAGGAGAAGAGGGTGTTCACCCCAGGACAGAAATGTGGTTTCGAGAAGGTTTGATGGAGCTGTCCCATTATTTCCATGGATTTGAAGACCTCTTCCTCCGCTATAGGTGGATCTCACCCTTGTCCTGGATACCTCCGGCTCAGTGTTCCGAGTGTTCGAGGATCAGCGCAAAATCGCCCTCGACATGTTGGACGAGATACCCGCGGCCGCTTATTCGGACGCGGTCCAGGTGAAATTCTACCGCTGTTTCTTTTGGCTTCGCTCCAGCGCCTCCTTTCCCAGGTGTCCGTCACTCGGTTTGCGGCGAACGCTGACGTCATACTTCCGTTCCTTCGCGGTCGTTCCGTCGACGAAATCAAGGACACCGTGAGAGAGGTGAAATTCACGGGGCAGAACACTCGAATCGCTAGCGCCGTCGAGATAGCGCTGGATGAAATGGAAAGAGCTCGGCGACAGGATGCTAGACAGGTACTATGCCTATAAAAACGATGAGCTTGGCGAGCTGAGGGTTCGAGAGTGTTCCAGGTGTTCGTATTAATCTCTGACGGTCATGGTCAAGAGTACTGGAATGTTGTGCAGGCTACTGGGAAAAGGTTACAGGTGCTCGACCACAGATTTTTATTTTTGTAGGCTTTTGAAGAACAAAGGGTTACTGAAGTCGATGTAAGCTGACTTCAGGAGACCAAAGCTGAGTTGTTCGCCGTTTCGGCCAGCCGAGACTACAACGAGGCTGAGCTGTTGATTTACGTCGGTGATAAGAGTCGAGTATTTGTTGGGCAGAAATATAACGGGTAAGCCCATCAATTTGTTGTATTTGTGTTAGTGACTAATAAAAAAGAGGCTTTATGTGTTTTGCTCAGGGATATTTGTTATAACAAGAAAAAATTCATCAAACGGCGAAATAATTATGGGAAAACAAAAACAAAAGAAAATTGAAATTCCAAGGGTTTTTACTCCATGTTTTAGTGATCTGTTTTTCATGATTCATGAAAAAAATCCATTCGTTCAAAGGAGTGTGTGAGAAAGCAAACAAATGAGAAAGGGCGCAAGTTTTATTGAAACCCTAAGACTTAATTCGTTTTCCAGGAGAAGGCGCTAATCTGGATCAAGTTATGTAGTATTCCTGTAGTCGCGAGCAGCAAAATTCCATAATAAGTTATTTCATTTTGGAGTTCAAGATTGATGAGATGGAGCAGGCTCAAGTGATTTTTTTTCTCATGACAGCTATGATCACTGACGAAAATTCTATGGAAAATTCAAACCATTCTCAGACTTTACAGAGAAAATTCTCCCACTTTTGTCTCCGTTCTTTTCCACAGCTTTCGAAATTTTTGTAGTATTCCCGTGGAACTCTGCACATTTTTCTTGTATACATAGTAATCTGCTTTTTTTTTCATGAATCATGAAAAACAGACCATGATACAATACCTTATCCCCGATTCGACCCACATACGGATAGGCACCGTTGGCATACCATGTTGTGAAAACCGAGTGGTCCCTCTTGATGACTTCCAGAACGTGAAACTCATCAGTTTAATTCACAACTCTCCCGATAGGAACCTTAATGTCACTTGGAACCCTTCAGCAAGTGAATAGTGCGGAAAGAGCATTGTAAAGCCTTGCAAGGAATTTCATTTTGAAAAGATATTATGCCCCACAACACGTGACGTGACGAATCCTGAATTCTGAAAAAAAATGAAGCATCAATGTTCGATTCAATATTTTTTGAATGATTCTCCTGGGAGATCCGAACAAAGTGGAAAGGAAATTTTCCAAGAAGATATTCCTTCCACACTATGAGATTCCATTAACTCGAAGGTACAAATTTGTTATATTACAGCTTCCTTTCAACACTTTCCTCATACGTGAAGGACTGCATCGGCCAGGGTGAGAAAGCCGTTGGTAAGAGTGAGAAATCAGAGTTTGGACTTCCTCCGCAACATATCCCGGTAAGTTTGTTCATTTATTCATTTGTTTGACCCAACTTGCTATGCGATAAAAAGAATTTGGGAAGGTGTTAGTTGACCACTGCTATTTTTCTTTTGGAAGAAGTGGGGCTTGGATTTAACAAAACAGTCATTACAGTTGTCGAGTCGGGTCTTCGTTAGATTTACCTGTTCATATCCTAATTAATATGAAAATTTTTCAAAAAATTTACAAATTACTGTTACATTTTTCCAAGTACAACCTAATTCAGCGTTTGAAAATTTGCTTTTCAGGAAGCTTCGACAACAGAGAGTTTCTCGTTGTTCGACATTCTTTCGACAACACCGGAGTCGGTTCCTACTACTGAACCCGAGGAAGAATCCTCAACCGATGGAGCTTCGGGCGAAGGCACCATTTCCACAACAAGTACGAGTTTCCATAATTTTCTCCTGGTCCTAGAAATCCCCGAAATCTCCGTATTCTTCTACCTTTTAGTTGAACCTATTGAAGCGATCACGGACGTAGCCGCCGAGGAAGAAACATTCGACGAACTAAGCGAAGTGGATGCGGCCGATAAGACCGAGGAGACCTCCGCGGCTCGGCTGAGGGATATCGCGCAGGTGAGATGATGTTTCACTCGATAATAAATTCGCTTCTGATTCTGACAACTATCCAGGGCTCGTCCTCCTGCGATATCGATCTGGTGCTGATCATTGACCGCTCAGGAAGTGTTGAACATGACTTCAACAGGGAGCTGGCTGTGAGTTCCAGTTCCGGAGGTTTCAAATGAGATCTGTAGAATAACGGATTGTAGTACTGGTATATTACTTCTTCAGCTCGCAATTCGTTCAGTGGAATTATTCCCACTCAAGGATTTCACTTCTGGAAAAATCCGTGTCGGAGCTGTTAGCTTTGCCAAGGTGAGCTATTGAGTTTTCGTAGTTAAAAACGGTGAAAATTTTGAAAATCCGCAGAGAACGACTCTTGGAAATGGTTCCAGCAATATGACAGTCATTTTAACCCCTTTCCAGGAAGCCAGGCTGGATCTACCGTTCGCAGTGAGTCCACGCGAACAAATCGTGCAAGCTCTTCATACCATCAGTTTTAGTGGTGGTTCGACTTCTTCTGTTTCTGGAGCACGTCTTGCTATGCAGGTACATCACAATAACATAATTGATCTCTTATCTTCGTATTTTCTAAGCTGCCCCCCCCCCCGAGGTTACCCAGGGTAAATGTGTTAGCACCTCCTGAACTTATCCATCGTTTACATCGTGACCAGCACGTTTACCCAGGGTAATATCGGTGGTGCATCCAGGCCGTGGCAGATCTCCCCATCCGAATTGTAATTTGCTTGCGCAGACGGCTAATAGGATGGAGACTTGTTTCCATTTTTTCTTCATTCCTTAGACTTAACGGCACATTTACAGCAACTCAACCCTTTCACACGTTTTTATATTTTACTAACTCTGGTAACTTAATCGAACAGGCTCTTTGAAATTGGGGTTGGTCTCCAGACTACAAAAGCAGATCAATTTGACCAAAAGCTTGAAGCCACATGAAATAAATTTGGAAAGGCTGACTTATAAGTGGCTCCCATGGGGTCCCAGTTTGGGGTTTTTTTTTTTGCAAGAAATACGCACTTTTTGAAGAATGGGCCGTATAATGACGGGTAGTTCATTAATTTATTTTTTTTTCTGTGAGATCAATTACCCACCACTGTTATAGGGGCGTGGTACAAAATCTTTCATTGCGATGCCATGACCACGTATGATTTTCACGACTAACCCTACTCTAATACTCAATTAAGCAACTCGTCTCCTCGCGGCGACCCTCGTCTCGTCTCGTTTTCCTCCTTTTCACCGACGGTCAAAGTCAAGATTACTGGCGCGAACTTATCGAGACATCCATGTGAGTTTGGTTTTTGGTACCTTTGACGAGCTAGAAGATCGCTGGTAAGTTTGGGGAATATTCCCCGAAGATGTCCTCTTACAGTTTCGAGGAGAGTTTTCAAGGGCTTCAGGGAAAAGAAATGTTTTCAAGGATGTTTCCTAAAAAATTTCAGGCGCATCCGTGACCTTCCAAATAGCGTTTTGCTAGCAATCACCGCCAGTCATGCATTCTCTAAACGTGAGCTTCAGGTGGGTGTTGGAGCTACTCTCATGAATAATATCAATAATTATTCATGGTGATTACAATTAATCTCTTTTGGCAATCCATCAGTAATTAAAGCAGATTTTATAATTTAATACCACGTTGATTGCAAGAAATGAAGTCAATAGGTATGTCGATCAGGGATATGCGAAATTTTCCGTTTTCCGTTAAACGCTTTCCGTTTTTCGCCCATTTTGAGACTTCCGTTTTCCGTTATGTGATTCACGGGATTTGAAATTTGACCAGCGCACACTCCTGATGACGAAACTCTAATTTTGTTGGAATTACTATGCTTTCAGCTATGAATTTTGGTACCTTTTTGCAAGAAAGAAGTTATTTATCCGGAAAACAGTTTTACTTTCCTCTTTTTCTCCTTTTCCAACTGAGACTTATGAAAACTCCTTTGTAAATAGCGCACATGTAAGTGTTTTCCAGGTCTGGGCCGGAGAAAAATCCAAAGTTTTCCTCTCGAACGAAGAGAACAACTTTTTGCACGCTGTCAACAGAGAAGTCCGACACTGCGGCAAAGAAGAAACTGTCAGCAAAATTGGCGAAGTCGAGGGAATTCTGAAGAAGGACAGCGACGGCAGTGGAACTATCGTGGACGAGGTGGCTGAGGCCACCACTGCTGTTCCAGTGAAGCTTGAATCGACTACAGGAGTGCTGAACGAGGAGAGTCTGGACGACAATGAACTGAGCGAGGGCACTACCGCTGAAGATGCTGTGAGTTCTATGGCTGTAGCTACAGGATGGCACAGAAGTATTGTCCGACAATAAAAAAAAAAAAACTTAGAGAAAACATATGGGGAGACATTCTCCAACGACCTCTCCAGAAAAAAAATCGTCCCACTCAAAGGAACAGAACCTTACAGTGCTTCTACATTTTTTTGTGCTTTTTTTTTATAGCGAGACAATATTTATGCGCCACCTGTTATGGTTTTTGGGAAGTACAACGCTTATAGTCGCTGCCGCGCGGGCGACATTTATGTATTTTGATACATATCGATTTTGTGGTGGGCGCGTCGCTGAAGCTGTCGCTGCGGCTGCCGGCCAACAATCGATAATTATCAAAACCACTGTCACTGCAGCGTCGCCACCTAATGCGTTATACTCCATATAGAGTATAGCAGCAGAAGGAGTGAAATTTTACATCGCGATTTTTTTCGAGTATGAATATGTACTATGAGCACCGTGGGTAGAGGGTCCTGGGGTGACATTCATCATTGAAGACGGAGGTAATCGTTTACCACAAAGTAAGAGACCTCGTGGTAAAATTCGAGGTAAACGTCGAAATGGCATTCATCACATGTTTACCCCAAAGGGTGCGTTTACCCCGCTGTTATCGCCGTAGTTGCACACAAGACAGTTATCGACGCGCAAGCTGATTTCGAAACGATTCTTACAATCCATTCCAGTAGATAATTACCCGAACTGGGTAGAGTATTCTCGATGCAGATATTTACCCGAACTCTAGTCAAATTACCCGGTTTCTACTCGAAATTCCCCACCTGATGGCTTTTACGACCTACGTATATTTTCTCACTTTACCGAAAAACAGCCTTATTTTCTTAAATTTTCTTCAGGATATCGATGAGGCAATTTTCTCGACAGCCGTGTTCACCGACTTCCCTGCCACTACTCCAGAGCAGAAATCCGAAGCCACCACAGAAGCCCCTACAGAGTCGACCACGACCACCACTGCCCAACCTTCTTCCAGCACTGCTCAGCCTTCCTCGACTACATCGGAAGCTCTAAA
This sequence comes from Ancylostoma ceylanicum, assembly GCA_000688135.1. Taxonomy (NCBI): domain Eukaryota; kingdom Metazoa; phylum Nematoda; class Chromadorea; order Rhabditida; family Ancylostomatidae; genus Ancylostoma; species Ancylostoma ceylanicum. The sequence goes on along the minus strand of JARK01001352.1, from coordinate 1,679,423 downwards.
AGATATCGAATCGACCACCGAGCTGGATCCAGAATTTGTCGGCACAACTGACATTGGCGACATCAGCGATGGTATGTTTTTCTTGGATTGGCTCCAAGCGTTTCTAAAAATGTCACTTTTTTTCAGAAGAGGGATCCGGAATCGGCTTCTCATCATTGGACGAACGTAAAGCGCAAGGAATCCGAACTGCCAAGGATTTGCCCAAAATTGAGGAAGAAAAGGGAGAAGGTGGGTTTTCATTAGATGAAGATGAATCCGGGAAAGCATCCATTTGGCAGCCTGGATTTTCTACTCTTTCCCAATAGTCCAAAATACAGAAGTTGTTATTTAGTGAGAACTCAATCGGGAAAAGCAGACTCCTCCTCGTGCTCGACTGATCTAATGTTTGTGATTGACACTTCCACCAGTGTAGAAGGCGAATTCCAGCAGCAGCTACAGTTTGCTGTTGATCTGGTTAGTTTTCATGGACTTGAGAGGGGTGAACCTTTTCACTTTTCCAATTTTGGATCACAAGGATATGATGCATCCTTTAGGTCAAACGACTTCCCAGTGAAGACTTCGAACATCGAGTGCGAGTAGGAGTAGTGGTGTTCAACTCGAACTCATCGGTAGCACTTCGCATGGCAAATCCTCGTTCGAGGTTGGTCTATGAGCTATGCATAACTGCTTGTAACGGCTGGAATTGAAAAATTGCACTAAATGAATAGGAATGAGGTAAATTTGCTATTTGTGAACAAGGATTTTCGTACGATTCGCAGGTGTAAATTTGATACGAATCGGAGCTGGCCATAGCTTGCTGCAGCTGTTTGCATTCCTGTGGAAGACAGGATCAGCAAGGCTTTGAAAATGTCTCAAAGAAACTGACAACAATGTATAGTTATGTTACTTTGCTGTCAAAATGTACAGAAGAAATTGAAATTGGAAACTCCGTGTTAATTTCCGAACAAATTGATAATTTCCCAGCAAACTGATCCGCGCCGGAATAGACTATGTATCCGCGCGTATTGCCTGTTTTTCTCCTCACCTCTCTAGTTTATGCAACATTTTCTTCCCTATGACGTTTCTCCGAACATTCCTTGGATATCTCGTGTTGTCCGTGCTTACAGGCTTCGCGGTGGAACCCGCACTCGAAAATAACACTATTTTTGCTCTTCAAGTAGTTCTACAAAAGACTCTCTCAGACAAAAATTTAAGATCTGATCAAAGACCAAGGATGGGATTCTGGAAGAGGGAAGATGTACATATCTTAATAATCAATAGAAAAACTGGAATGGATCTAGTGAGGGTCCGAAGATAGTGACTGTCAAACTGACAACCTATAAAATCGGTAATTTCATAATTGACGAAGTCTAAGTAATATTATAATGCAATCCCCTATGTTTATAATAGGTATAGCACCGATACAGGATTTACTAAAAGATAGTATTAAAGTTATTTTGCTTATGTGGGACCATTCAATTCAAAATTCTCTGGATAAGCATATTCCGTCTTCAAAACACGTGGAATCAAAAACTGGAGAAGACCGTAGTTGTAGTGTGTTAGCAGTTCAATTGTTAACATAAATTATATTTTGATTTCAAAAATTTTTTCCATTGGTAGCTGCCCGGGCTTCGAAAAGGGTAGATGATACGTTGCCCTGGCGCGCACCTAGAAATTCTCTTTTTTCCAAATTTCAAAGAGATTTTCCTGGGTTCTGTAGTATTATGGTAGGACTGTACCACTCCCTACAGGGATTTGGAGTCTTATCACAGATACATTGATAGAAAAGTGGTTGTTGGGGGGGGGGGGGGGGGGGG
>JARK01001352.1:1593642-1656011 GCA_000688135.1 Ancylostoma ceylanicum | reverse complement strand
CCCCCCCCCCCCCTTCGCCCCTTTTCAGTTCGCAAATATTGCATACAATTTCTTACCCTCCGTAATGATCCCTCCATCACCTAATACGATTCCAGTTGATAACTTAGCGTCACTTGTTTGACTGTGTGTAAAGGCCAAGAAAAGGAAAAATGATTACAAAGCTAGAAAAACATCTTCAGAGCATTAGCGCTGGGATTCATGAGACATTAGCCGCACAAACAAACAATGATTAGCGTGAATGGTTAACCTGTAGTCCATGGAATGTTAGGAGTCGAAGGACATAAAAATTGGTTTCCTAGCCTGGTTTCACTTGATCATGCGTTCACCAATCCTAGCACAGAAAGCTCGCAGGTCACTTGCGCCAGTGCAGGTCGGCCTGTCCTGTTGGCCTTCTCCTGGACTTTCTCTGCGAATTTGTCAAAGCAGGAGAAGAATTAAAGGCAGCACCCACGGAAATCCTCACTTCCGAGGTGAGTCGTTCTCCGTGTGGTCGGCTACCAGACAATCACAATGGTAATATGAACTCAGGAAAAAGCGACCTATCTGTGGAGATACTGCCGTGGACACAGAGCCGAGCCTGGCCATTTTGGGGTCCGCCACGCCAGTTAACGCTAGTGATTTGGCATGCTACGAGTGGTCTAACCTAATGTATCATGTCGTATATGGAATATTGTACAGTGTAAGGTATGGAATGCGCACCATCCACAAGAATTCGTGACGATACGCGTGCATACCCCCAGCGGAAAACTCGTCCGCGCTGTGGACGCATATGGAAGAGCGCCTCCATTTCTCGTCTTCCGTCGTGTTTCACGCCGTTTCATCACTGCCTATGAGTTCATCGTCCCCGAAAACCTTGCAATCCAGCGAAATCCCCAACACAAAAATTTCCGTGGGTGCTGCCTTTAAAGATGATTAGCATTCGACTAAAAGGAGGAGGATGGGCAGATTTCTGGGCAAAAAAAAGAACGAAAAAACACAGAAGCATAGAACAAAAAACACTCAAGAAGACATAGTGACACATGAATGAACATTCTAGCACATACAGAAGCACATGAAAACGATTCCAATACTTATAATCAGGCAGGGATAAATAATGATGCTTTTGAGCCAACTCTATTTGTACATTTGTTTGTAAAGTTAGGTGCTATCAGTTTAAGAGTAAGGAATACCCGACATCCGAAGGCCCAGTGCTAAATTTTTTGCTCGGCTCATGCGCGTGTGGGAACTGGCGCTATCCTTAGCGCCACTCATTTCCTCACACGGGAATCCTGTGCAATTGAATTGCACTAGACTTTTTTTGGATTTCGTATGGCAGTCTTCCTTCTGGTACGTTACAGTGCTGAAGAAAAATGAAAGTGCGGACCAAATGCGCAGCCACTAAGGAAAACAGCCATTGTTGTTTCGCGGTGTACCGTGCAATAATGAGTTCATCCACAATAATCGTGCTTGTAAGCGCAATTTGACAGTGCAGAAAAGAATAACTAAATTTCCATTATACAACAACACCATGTGGGAAAATAAATAACTAATCCTTGCCAAGTGTACCATCCCCACTCCTATCAACGCGCACTGAATTCTAGTCTTTTTTGTTGACTTACTATCAGACCCTTAGTTCTCTGTTATGTTTAAATTGTTTGTTTTGGCGTTGCCGATAGATTTTCATAGTCAACTAGGCATGAGACGAGGACTTTTCATTCAGATTTAAACTCAATTTGCTTCAACTCTTCCATATGCTCAGCTTTTTCCTTGTATTAGCTACATAGCTCTGCTGCATTTTCGCCTTGACTATAGCGATACATGATTTGCACTTCTTCATTGACGTCACCGACTAACGAGTACATGGCACCAGATGTGATATGTATTTCGGAAGCAACCAATAGACGATGTTACAGCTCTGTTTAACGAGGTTTCTGGAATTTCAGCGAAAATTCTCTAACAGCTCTGAGCATGTAGGGACTCCCAAAGTCGATGGATACTGCGATACTTGATCAAATCAGGTTAAAAACCATGTAGCCATTGAAAACTACTATAGATAAGCAACTGAAGGGTCTACTTGAAACCACGGAGGAGTCATTGGTGTTTCAAAGGCCAGATGTGAACAACATTTAATAATAATAATAAAATAATAATAATAATAATAATAGTAATAATAATAATAATAAAATAATATGAGAACGAAATCATCATAAACAACATTAAGAAAAAATAAACAATATTCGTTGAACAGTACTCTGAAGTTGGACTTATGCTGGCTGCTCAACTACGAATGGTAATGTTGTTTCTTTCGAATCACATTTGGTTTGCAAAATCCCTGTGAATTGAAGGACAATTATTCGTAGTGTGGTTCGAATTCCCTGAAAAGTCTTAAATTGACGTTTTTATCACTGGCTCAGGATTCCCATTCCTTGAAATTACTCGATGAAGTTGAAATGAACCATTGTTTGGTTGAATAAGGAGTGAGCAAAAAGCGAAAATTTGAATTTCAAAGTCATTGAGGAGGTAATATGAGGAACAGGATATCCGCATATCTGCATAAGAACGGTGTAGGAAGGCAAGGGATGTATCCAGGAAAAACGTAGCTGAAGTTGCTGGAGATCAATGACCTGGCTTCCCATAGCAGTACAAAAGGTTGAGAACCTTTTTTTATTAACTCTTTTCTGGACAAACTTGCTCGTCTTCTCTTCTCCATATTAAGAGACATTTTTCAATATCACGGGTTATGTCGCATCGTGTGTCTTAATTTTTTCATCATTCTTTGATCTACTGGGCAGCACCTAGTTACTGTGCCTACTCCAGAATTCCTGACAGAAAGATAGTCTCACAATTCGTTTCAGTTGCTCTGAGTTCGTTCTGTCCCAGTTCTTTTTTCGAGCCCTTGTTCATGGTGCACTTGAGGGTGAATAAATAAATGAATAAAAAAAATAAATGAATTTAGGGAGAATAAATATAATAAATGAATAAATAAAAATGCTCGAACTAAGGAATTAGACTGCACTTGGTACAGTAACATTGATTACATGCTGTACTCATTCCGAGAAATTTTAAGCGAAAGAAAGCATCATATCTCGAGTAAAATCCGTGAGTAAGAATTTCTGGAGCCAATTCGTGAGGGAAATGACATGTTTAAGGTACAGTGTACTTAAGAACTGGTAATGACAGCACGTGACAACTTGGCATGGCATGAAGCCAACCTCGTTTTCACGAAATTGCGAGTATGTCAGAAGTGGAAGGCAGTGAACTAGGAAAAACAGATGGGAAGGCACGCATATCCTGTCTATTATAGATGCTGGAGCGAAAGCTACTATTTAGGAAGAGAAAACATAAATAAATAAATAAATAAATAAATAAATAAAACAACTATGAATAGAAGTTTTGAGAAATGTTAGGTTGGTACGGAAGTCTTGCACCAATATTTACTTTTCGATACAGAATATCACGTTCTTGAATTAAAATTCTTTAATTAATTAAATCAATAGAATGTGGGGGAATATCCTACCACTTCTCAACTACAAAAATTGACAGACCTGGTGCCAACCACGAAAAAAATTATCATTGTTCGAGAAAAAAGTGCCAAATTTGGAGCAAGACTTTCTGGCCAACCTACATAATAGTAGAGGCAAAATAAACATAAGTTCTAAAAATATGGATCGTGACGTGAATAGTTCTAAAGATATTGGCCCTGACGTGAATTGAAGGTCCCTCGAAGAAAATCAGCTTCTAGTACGAAATAGGCCTTTCTTTTTCTAATTTTTGAAACTTTTTCTTGTCTCTTATGGCGCACCAGAAAAGGGTAAATATGTATGGGTAAATATATAGGTAAAAATGTGAACAGATAAATCTATTCAAATGCACTCGTGAGCGTGCGAAAAATGCGCCAAAGTAAAAAGTAAAGTTAATTTACGAAGCGATGGACAGCGTAGCAGTTTGGGTGTTTTTGAGAGGCGAAAGGCGAACGCAACAAATAGGGAGACGAGTCAGCAGAATCGAAGCGAAACCGATGAGCTGTCGTTTGGGCATGGATTTCGGCAAGACGTCATGAGACTATCATGATGCAGTCAAACTTAGAGGTTGTAGTAATGTTGTGCTGTGTCAAAAACAATCAAAACAGGTAACTACGAAAGGTATCGGAAACAAGTGTCGAAAGAAAACCGGACGGCCACAAAGTCAAGGACGAGTGACGCCCCCCAGAAACTCGGGCCCACTGTGGGAAATTTCCACAATTCACTGGTTATATGACGCCCGAAACCCAGATGTAGCGGAACAGCTGATATCGAACATGAACGCATGTACCCGCGCTATCCTCTCTATCCTCAGCCAGCTTTATGTAGCCGATGTGTGACGTCATGAGCCTCGAAGCCAATCAACGCACGACAGAAACTTCCAGTGAAGAGGAACGGGTGGTAAAAACGCGTATTCGACCGGAAACTGACGTCATCGTGACGTCACTGTGACAGGAACGTCGCCAAAGAAGATGATAAGAGTGTGGTGGTGCTATGATGCGAGCCAGCGCAGAGGGTTGTCCTCGGCCGCGCCGCGGCTGCCGGACGCGGCGCGGTCGTGGCGGCAGCCTCGACGCTGACATCAATACGGGGGCGACGAGAGAGCGAACGAGCCGCTCAGCCGCCGCGGCTGCGCGGTGGTCGCCGCTGAAGCTGGACCACTCGGCCGCGCATAGCGTAGGACCAGTGGCCCGCGGCTAATGTGATTCCTAGTGGCTGCGAACGGCGGAAATGCAGTGGCCCCTACGCTGGCTTGGTCGCTTCTTGATGGTGTTCTCGAAGGCGCCGCAAGATTGGTGCAAAACTTCCCATCCGTGACCGAACTTCGTCAAGTAATTCGAATCCCCTATAACATATAATTCAGAACGACTATAACAACTTGCTATCAAGCTTTTGACGAGTAAGGTTTTGACCACGTCTTCGGCGAGTCAGTTTCTGACCGATAATGTACAGTGTAGTGTATAAAATGAGCATCATCCACAGGATTCCATGACTTTACTCGCGTATACCCTCAGCGGAAAACTCGTCCGCGCTGTGAACACATGGAAAACGGTGCGTTCATTTCCCGTCTTCCGACGTGTTTCACGCTGTTTCATCACTGCCTATGAGTTCACCTTCCAAAACCCCAAAATTCATTGAAATCTCGAACACAAAAATTTCCGTGCGTGTTGCCTTTGAACAGTTTGTTTTGTTTGCAACCTCGTTAATTTGCAAGCTTGTTATCAGGTTTGCAGTTTTTTTTTTCAAAAAAACTCGAACAAAATACTGTGTTATCACGATCCAACCCGAACCGAGGGCAGTGTGTGGTAAAGGATAAAGGATAAAGGGTAAAGTGGTCGGCGTTGATCTATCCCGTCACAAGGGATGCGCCACGCATTCGACTTCATCTGATCATCGCAGAGGCATTGAATGCGTATGTGCCCTATACAATGACGGGGGGAGGGCATCCGAAGGACCAAGTCAGTGCTTCATCCTCCCAGACTCCTCTGGTACCAATTTACCGACCCCGGAGGGATGGATGGCTTGGTTGGCCACGGGCGCGGGATCGAACCATCGACCGTGTGCGTGCGCAGCGACGCTTCTTACCACTGCGCCACACCGCCCCTGGTAGAGATGAAAAAAAGGTTGAAAGAAATTTCGTTATTATTGTGCGACGGGATGTTCTTTATGTAGGACCTTTGTAATGTCTGAAAATGATGAGTCTGGAGTGTGGTAGTATTGAACATCTTTGCCATGGTATTTAGCTTTTATAGATGCATACCAGTTGCACAATGAGAAACTTCCTCGGGGAGAGGGAGGGCGGATGCAAAAAATAGTTCTCCGGGGAGGAGGGGGTGTGTATTACATTTGGGACCGAATAAAAACCGAATAATTTTGTCAACTTAATAAAAAATTTAGGAAGTAATCTGAACATTCAGCTATTCGAAAATAAGAAAGCAGTACAACTTTCCTTGTCTATGATTCATCACTACCTCGGTCTCTATTGGAGAACTCAAATTTCACATTTATTCGAAATATTCGATATTCGAGAGCCAAAATATTCGCTTTCAAATAAATGCAAAATTCAAGTGTCCCAATATCAGAAAACATTATAATGCTGTGTGAAAGACAAGAAGAGCCTTAGAGTTTCTCATTCTTGAATATTTGAATACTCTAAATGGTTCGTGGATTGTGTAATTGAAGTAACAAAATTATTCGGTTTTTATTCTGTCCCAAGTATAGTGTGTATCAATGTATCACCGTGAAGGAAAAGAGGTGTTACCATGCGACCCGTATTGGCGCCTGCCGGCTGCCAGTCACGCCTCATTTTGAAATGGTGGTGCGCCAAGCCCAAATATACCATATACTGCGGAATGGACCCCGCTCGAGTTGGAACAAATAGGAGGTCCGAACTGGCCAATCAGAGAAGCCTGGTTACACCCCCTTTTTCTTTCGTGGATGATACATACCCGGGGAGGAGGGCGCCTGGGAAAAAGTTGCCGAGGCTAGCAAAAAGTTGATCAAGGCGATCAAGAACTAATTCTAAACTTATGCGACCAAAATAAACTCTCAAAATTTATCATTTCATCAGGATTCAACAACGACCTACTACAACAACTTATCTATCTTATCACGCCATTTTGAGCCATCCCCTCCCGCCATCTCTGCCCACCTTATAAATACCACTTATAATTACTTGTAATTGCTGGTTCACAGTCCAGTTCCGGTACATTCACGGCTGAGATTTAGGCGAACACCTGTACCGGTTTTCTTTTTGCATAGAATCGATGCCGGAAGGGATCGAACTCTGCATACAACTGATATCAACGGAATCACCAAACATTCAACTCAAAATCAGTTTTGGTATATTTCTTTTATACAGTCCCACAGCTGACTATGAACATTCCAGAACGAATACAAGAAAATGAAGTAGATGAACAAACGTTTCAAATTCTTATTCGAAACACCTTGTAGGGTTATTCAATTTTTCAGTTTCAATTTTTTTCACGGATAGAACTGTTAGAAAAGAAGCTGCATAGGCAACACAGGAAGATTATGAACTCTTCCATCGGGGATCGAAAACGTGTCGGGCATCATGGTCTATTATCAACTAAATTTCTTCTTAAAGGCAGAGGACCACCTCGTTTCTCACTTCGACGATATCAGCATATCCTTTACCTCCTCGCCACCCTGATTCCAACAATGTACAGTAAAAGTCACAGAAGTGACGAAAACTCTGTTTTTGATAGAGTCAAAGTACCCGCTTTTTGGAGCAGGGGCGGGTCCGCTCCAAAAAGCGGGTACTTGCTGCTGGCTGCCCGTCACGGCAGCAACATCGGGTGAACACGTCTTGTCCTGTCCGATCGATGAGATCAGCGGTGATACACGTATTTGCACGTAAATTTGTCCCAGCTAACTGGTACAAACCCCGTCACGGAAAACGGGGTTAGAGACCATATTGGAACATTTCAAGTATATTGCCGGAATCAGCGCATCGAGGAGGTTCGGAATATGTTAATAACTCGAAAACGATACTAGGTGGCCCTCTGCCTTTAAAGGCAGCACCCGCGGAAATTTTCATGTTTGAGATTCCGCTGGATTTTGAGGTTATCAGAGAAGATGAACTCATAGGCAATGATGAAACAGCGTGAAACACGCCGGAAGATGGGAAATGAAGGCGTTGTTTTCCATGCGTTCACAGCGCGGACGAGTTTTCCGCCGAGGTAATACGCGCGAAATCCTGTGGACGGTGTGTATTTCATACACTAAACTACATATACTGCTCTATGCCGTGCGCCGCACTAGCTCTAGCTGGCGCTTCGAGCCGGTGAAAACTCGTACAGGCGTGAACACGGCTAGGGCGGGTTCACGACGTCAGTTCGATTTTCTCTGCAGGTAAGCCAATATTGTTTGTGTTCATTTCACATTTATGATGTGCTGAGTCTGTACTTCACCACACGCACATCAGCTCCGAGTCGAGGATTTCCGCAGGTGCTGCCTTTAAAGTTATACTCAGGATGTTGAGATGATTGCATAGTAAGTTGTTAGCCCTAATTTCCAACTAAATCCATTCTACTCCGGCACTTTTTTATTTACTCTTCTTTTTTATCCGCTTTATTGAGTGACTTCAATAACACTAACGCTCTATTCCACGAATTTAATGTCCAGTTATTCTTTTAAATGCAAAAAAGCAGAAAAGCGAGCAAATTGTGCACTGACAGCACCTTCTAATCAAATATAATAACTTATTCCACATAAACTGCATACATAGTGTCGAATTTATAGATTGAGGTAGTGTCCATCCAGTTCTAAACTCTTACTCTTTGATATTTTGACCTGCAGAGTGAAACTGTTTATACACCACAGATACAATCCGCCTTTTTTAATCTTATTAAATATCGCTTCACTGAAAGCTACGGGGGGTCGCTCGCCCAGTGCTAATTGCCTCACGCCGCCTCACGCCGCCTCATGCAATGCCGGTCCTCAGATAAAAGTGAGGTTAACTGATTCGAGAAGTCGCAATTCGCCAAAATTTTTCTGGGTAAGGACTGGAGATATGCTCAGTATTACAACAAAATAGAATTCGTCCCCAGGCTCTCACTTCGATTTTCAGCAAATTCTTAGAAGTTGCAATTTCGTTGCAATAAATGTCTATTGCTATAGAAGGTCCTCACATGATGATTTGATTTCGTTTGTTTAGGTTTTCGTTGCTATGGTTTTAATCTGTTTTTTTTGCGCACCTCGTAGTGCATAGAAAATAAATAAATAAATAAATAAATTTCATGAACATGCGTTTTTCCAATTCGAGATCTGTTGGTAAAATTTTGTGAAGGATTGTATTGTATGGTTCATACTGTTGTAAAATCTCCTAGAAGTATCTATTATTACTTCATGCATCAACCAGTGCAAAACAGCAAAATAGCCGTGGCAAGTAATTATAGCCCAACGCTCACATGATTTTGGATGACTTTCTTTTTAAAGCCATGAATATTTCTTCAAACATTGTAGCACACATCTACTATGGACACAAAAGCAAATAGCACGAGAAAAATTGTATTCTGAAAAGTTTTAATTTTTACACTCAGAAATTCGATGACGAGCCTTGCCGACTTGGCTGCGCTTCAAGGCTGTCAATAACAGTCCCTGCTGACAAGGAGAAATATTTTTGTTGTTTATTTAATATCAACCAAACGTGATCCGTTTTTGTTGCACCATAGATGTAGAGTAGATAAACGGTAGAAAATGAGTTCAAAACTCGATGAATGCCAAATTTCCCACATGAAGGCCAAAAGTTCTACTGGTGGGACCAGTGGGTTTGTTAAACAATTGTTCATTGCTCACAGTTAAAATCCGCTTCAGTTAACGCCACGAAGGGTTCCCTGACTCAGATCAAAGCTATAGACGACGCTGGGGATTCTGTCGACTAAGACGAATCTAGATCTAAGCATTCAAGCCCTTTTATGCAAGAGGTTGTGGACGGGATTGACCTGGATGCTCATATCTGTGCAGGAAATGCACACTTAAAAGTAACAGCCGCCAGGAGTATCAACATAAGTACTATCAAATTCTGACCTTGCGGATCTTAACCATTCACCGACATCTAGTCTACTCTACTTGTCCTTGACAAACACTATATTTCTTGGAAATCGCTCTACTTCTATTATGAGAACTACAACTTCATTAAAGGTTGATAATTTATCGAGATTATTAACAGCCCGGCGAGCCGGAAGAGTTAAACTACGAACAATTATTACAACAAATATACGGAATGGAAAAAATGAATTTCAACAATACACATAAATACTAAACAACAACAAAATTACAAGGGATTATCATGGATACAATGATACTGTCTACAGATCCCTTTCTTTTTATAGAGTTTCTGTACGTGTTAAGGATACATCTTCTCCTTACTCCGGCATTGCGACGCTTGATGCCCTTCCACAAAGCAGATCTCGCAGTATTTCGTTGCAGGCACTGCTGGCCATCCAGTTGACGGAGTCTGCTGTTGAGCCATGGTCGCAAAGGCATTCCCTAGTCGCAGAATCCTCTTGTCGATGCCGTCCATCTTGCTGCGCATGACTCGCAAGGTATCCTCTATTCTGTTCTGGCGCGCATGGGACTTGTTCACCACATCAAGAATTGAGTAGAACATATCGACGACGTCCTTGCTAGAAATGAAGCCCTTGCTGTCTTGAGATAGCAGTAGTGGCCTGAGGGTCACCTTCGGCTTAGGTGCGGCGGTGATGAGTGGAGCTACCCTGGCTGACGGTTTGCCCTCGACAGCATCTTCCGGCTTCCGTTTTACACGCTACTTCCTGCCGAGACGGTTCATTTTTGGCGTCAATTGCATCACAGCTTCAGAGTTCCCGACAGTGGGCTAGTGCCAGATTCCAAATGTCGTCTTCAGCGCCAGTTGAGAGGTCGAGGAGATCTTCTTGCTGCTCGATGGTGGTCATAGCTGAGTCGTTGAATCGTTGACGGCTGGTACAGCTTCGCAGGCGACTAGAGACGATGTGGAGTACCTGGATACAGGCTTTATATAGGGACTGGTGGCCTAGTTTTTGATACTGCAGTGCTCCATGATATCACATGTTGAGGTGGAGATCCTTTATAGTCCGCTGTCATTACTCGTTGTCTTCTTTGATGACGGGCACCGCCCGGACTCCTGACCCCATGGTGCTCCAGGCGATATGTTAGTGTTGCCACAGGGTAACAAGTTTGGTGAGACCACTGGATTTTGTGGAGTTTGACTATTGAAACTGTTTATTGCCACAGTTATTATCCCCCTCAGTTCACACCACGGAGAGTTCCCTGAGTTGGAAACAGCCAAGAATATGTAGAAGCCGGTTTACGTCTGGTCAGTTCACGCCACGAAGGGTTCCCTGACTCAGATCACAGCTATAGACGACGCTGACGATTCTGACGACTAAGGCGAATCTAGATCTTAGAATCCAAGCCCTTTTATTCAAAATGTTGTGAGCGGGATTGCTCTGAATGCTCATATCTGTGCAAGAAATGCACACATAAAAGTAACAGCCGCCAGGAGTATCAACATAATTACTATCAAGACCTGATCTGGCGGATCTTAAGCATTCACCGACATCTAGACTACTCTATTTGTCCTTGACAAACATTACATTTCCAGGAAATTGCTGCACTTCTATTATGAGAGCTACAACTACATTAAAGGTTGATAATTTATCAGGATTATCAACAGTTCTGAAGGAAACAAATTAAAGTAGTTCCGCAAAGTAGACTATGGTAACTGCTACTCAAAGGAGAAGTTTAGGGTTATAATAAGGTTATAATACCTACAGTTATTGTCCACTGACCTTGATATGAAGATTTTGATGTGCTATGTTGCGCCTGAGGGTAGGCCACTATTTGCCCTTTAGTGTTGACCCCTTACTTCTGTTTTGGAAAGTGCGAAAAAAGAAACTTCCTTCGGCAATGTTAACAAATACTTCAGAAGTGGAGTTTGACAAACGATCTTACGGCAACTGGGTAAAAGGAGTGAGTAATGTTAAGAGTAAAAAATGGACTTTAATCTCCCTTTTATTTCGCCTGCAATGAAAGCAATTGGTACACTACATATTGCACCACTGCAGTACTGGATTTCTTATTTCATTACTACCCCCTTCTAAAAGTGGCTTCCGTTCAGTATTCAGGTGAACAATAAGAATACTCATTTTCTGTTATCTGTGACGGTTATTGACAGCCTTGAAGCGCAGACAAGTCGGCAAGGCTCGGCATTGGATTTTTGGGTGTGAAAATTGAATGTTTTCAAAATTCAATCCTTCTAGGGCTTTTTGTTTTTACGTCCACAGTAGATGTATGCCATAGTGTCAGAAGAAATATTCATGGCTTCAAAAAGAAAGTCATCCCAAATTATATGAGCGCTGGGCTGAAATTTCTTGTCACGGGTATTTTGCCATTGCGTACTAGTTGATGCATGAAATAATAACGGGTATTTCTAGGAGATTTCACTACAGTATGCATTTAAATCCTCCACCAATTTTTTTCCAACAGATTTCGCATCGAAAGGTGCATGTCCATGAAATTGCAACTTTTAAAATTTTGTTCAAAATCGAAGTGAGAGCGTGAGGACGAATTTCATTTCGTTTCAATACCTCCAGTTCTTAAACAGAAAAGTTTTGGCGAAGTGCGACTTCTCGAACCAGTTAACCTCACTTTTACCTGAGGACCGTTCCGATCTTATTGAATATCGCACCACTGAAAGCTATGTACGTACAATCCTATCATTCCGACTCACTCGCACTAGAAAAACCTTTTTGAAAAGCCTCCCTATGCCTTCCCATTAGTTTATTCTATGCGGTTCCACCCACTGGCATCGACTCAGCAGCTCCGATATGATGAACACCGGCTCAGAAAGCAAATCCCTTGTATTGTCCCAGGAATTGCAGTAGGTGACCCTTGCACGCAATAAATTGCGAGACGGTCGCCGAATTCTTGAAATTAGTTTATGAGAGAATTAAAAACTTTGTATTGGTGTAGTGTTGATTGTTCATTTTTATTGTTATTTTTAATGAGAATAATTATTTGTTTAGTAATGTAATTAGTGTTTTATTATTTCCCACATGTGTCCTCAAAGCTCCGCTTTTTCTCAAAGAAACATTTCCATAGAACATTATCTGGGTGAGAAACAAGGAGATGAAAAAATTCCTGTTGTAGAACATAGATGCATTCCCTGGGCTAAAACGGGACTAGGTTTATTAACAAGGAGTGAACTTGAAGGCAGTGTGTCACCTCGTTTTCGGGTTTGAGCTGCTAGCAGATTGTGAATCTGCTCGACTTGCTGATTCCCGCGATTAACATAAAATGTCATAGAACGGTTTTTGAACCCGTTTTCCAGGACGGAGTTTGTAAGGGGCTTGTAACAGTTTGCTCGACCGAGTTGACGTGTGAAGCCGTTGATCTTATCGATCTGGCATGTCAAAACTCGTTGGCCACCGTAGCAGGCGTGGCGGGCAGCCAGCACACCCACGGACCGCTCCGCCCAGGTGGTCCGTGCACATTGGACCCTCCCAAAAACGGGTTTATCGTCACTATTGTGACATTTTATATACATTTTTGAAATCAGCGTGACAAGGAGATCGAGGATCCGTTGATATCTCCAACACGCAAAACAGAGGTGACAGACTACCTTCAAAGTGCCAGTCGGAGGCCAAGACCTGCCTACTTCCCTCAGGAGTATCAACTTTCTGAACGCTAACCTTTTCATAACTTCGTACAAACATGGACGAACTTCACTTGCGGCGCTTCGACAATGATCTCCACATTCCTCCTTAAGACGTGCATAATTTTGCATAAACATGCATAAGGCTTTTCTGGATATTGTCTGACTTACAGAATAATTTCGGTGTGTCAATATTTATGACGCACCATGTATATTATTGTTGGAAATATTTGCCAGTCTTGCATTATTATGCACAGTGGACGTCGATGAAGTTGACTCCTACTCCCGCGCCCCGAAGAGCACGCGACGCGACCGCGCTGCTCAAGCAGGAATCCCCTCCATGACGGAACAAACTGTGGGGTGTTCTTGACAGTTAGTTAGTTTTCTTATTAAAACATCAATGCGATGAACAAATACCGAGCAAACCCGGATTCGCCACTGCAGCGACGATTCCATCGTGAGCGGCGCTGTTGCGCCCCGTTCTTTACGAGGCCGTGCATGGGTCACCGCCACTGTAATTGACGACGCGGACGCCCACTACTCAGACAATCGCCGAATCCTATGCTCGGCGGGCGGTGCCTGTTCCGCCCACGGAACAGCCATGGCAGGCGCTCAGCGAATGCGATGGATCAGCGATTTAGAATGCTGAGCGCCACAGAGCGTCGGTTCTAGTTTGATATCCCCGCGCATGGGGCGTGACAGGCTCCGCCCTTCGAGAGTAGTGCTGCTGAAATTGATCCGCGTGAGGGAGAGTTCGCAACTAGTTGCCAAATTTGCCACGTGGCGGCGGCAGCGCTGGATTTTCGAAAATCGAATTGATCGAAACTCTCGCACAGCCGCGCTTGAGGTCCTACATAGTCTTTTTCTTTTCATCATGGCTTCTTGCCCGTCGTTGTTCTTCTTCTATTCTCTTCTTCTTCATCTTCATCGTGTCTTGTTCTGCACTCCGTGGCGCAGACGCATGAATAATGTGTTTTTTTTCTCAGGTTAAGTGGTCGGAACCACAGGATGGATGCCGAAGTGCTGGACATAGAAGTCGTGGACGACCATGGAATGGCGATGGCCGTTATCGACAAAATGGCAAGCTACCCGAACGCAGAGGTGAGCCAAGTTTGCTATTCATATTCTTGTTATAATTAAAGGTGCACCACATTCTGGTCATCTGAGAGCGCGCCCTTAGTATTTCTTCTATTTTTTTCGTGCGTTCTTTGCTCTAGTCTATTGGAAACCTACTTCTAGTCAGTTTTTACTGTGATGTTTTTGTTCTAGTCAAAAACTGCACCACTTTTTATTCATCTAATAGCGCGCCTTCGGTTCTATTTCTGTTTTTGCGCTCGCTTTTTTACTCTAATTTATTGGAGACTATCGCGGATCCTCGCGATCTTCGTGATCTATTTGTGTTGTTGTATTTGCTTGTTGTGTGATGTTTTGAGACTGTGCGCGGTTACCATAACATCTGTGCTTGAGCTTTTTAGATCTGGGTAAGATTATGAGCGATTCTCAAAATAATATAGAAAATCCTAGCATTCTAGAAACGGTATAAAAGCTCAAGCACAGCAGAGCTTTGACATGTAAGCGCAGTTTGTTTCCGATTCGTACTTTTCTTGCGCAATGACTCATATAACATTTGATGTGTTATCTCCGTACCCTAGGAGGCTCGTGTGCGCTGTTCGGTAGTTTAACAGCGAGCCTCCATCCGTGCGCATCTTTAATTCTGCAGTGGTGACGTTGTGCGTTATTTTAATTGGTTTTTTATTCACAAGTTATTTCATGGGGTTTAATTACCCAAGTTTGAGGTAACATCATAAACGTGCGCAACTTGGTGTTTTTCTTGGGCAACGAAAGAGCCGTTTCAATCTGAGCGAAACTATTTTATGGTGCATCGGACAACCACAAGAACCTGGACCTGTGCGCAATAATCAGGTAAGAAAATAAATCTTATTATCTATCTGACATTGTGCTCTGGAGCCTTTCTCCTTGCGCCGTCAACGGTCGAAATTAACCACTACTTTGTTTTCCTTCACCTTTTTCCTGCTTTGTGTATATTTTGTCCTATATCTTGCGCACTTACATCTTCTCCGAGTTGACATTCCACTATGGCTGGACCCACCTCCTTTAGATCGCAAAAAGCGCTTCTTACCCGATATTGCAATAACTTAAAGCGCATTATAACTAAGGGTGAATCGTTGTTAACCCTGGAAGATGATTTTTGGCGCAATTCAGAAACTTCCCAACGCGCACAAACAATAGCTCTTGAACTTAATGCCACATCGCGCTTAGTGGTCGAAAATCTCTCAGGTTTCACGAACATGATAGACTCAATTATTGATTCGGTCACCGAAGACCAAGAAAAACAAACAATTGATTATATCGATTCGGCGCACGACTCTCTCGACCGCGCTCAAGCAATGGCAATTCAACTAGAGGCCAAAAGACTCTGTGCGCGGGAACAAACATTTTCAAACGGGCCCGCCGCAATCCTTTCTTCGAACTTGGAAGGAACGTCTGCGCAAATAGGGATTGCGCAACCAAAACTCCCCGCCATACCCATACCCATCTTTACAGGCAAGATATGGGAATTTGCTAATTTCTGGACACTTTTCGAAGCAAATGTGCATACGCAACCGCTGACTAAATTACAAAAATTTAACTACCTAGTCAGTGCGCTTCGAGGGGAAGCGCGCGAAACTATACGACGCTATCCCATATCTGAAGATAACTATGATAATGCACTAGCCCTTTTGCGCAAAAAGTATGGGGACGAATCCAAACTTATCACTGGACTGCAATAAAGGCTTGAAAGCGCGAAAGCCGAAAAACATACGATTCCAGCGCAAAGGCGACTTCTTGAGTGCATCATCCCATTAGTAGCCCAGCTACAAAAGCGCGGAGTCCATCTTGACGGTTCCTTTACGGCTCAGAAAATACTTTCCAAATTTAGCGTCCCAATTCAGCGCCGAATGCTTGAGTCGCGCATACGCAATGGCATGACAGAACAGGATTGGAAGCTAGATGACCTCTTAAACGATCTTGACCATTTCATCGC
Source organism: Ancylostoma ceylanicum (assembly GCA_000688135.1). NCBI lineage: Eukaryota > Metazoa > Nematoda > Chromadorea > Rhabditida > Ancylostomatidae > Ancylostoma > Ancylostoma ceylanicum. Next base: position 1,639,786 of record JARK01001352.1, on the reverse strand, counting down.
AACAGAAGAGCGTATAAATGGAATGGTTAACAATGACGCCACGACAGATGCGCATTCTAATAGAGACAAACCGCCGCGACCAACACCAACCAAGACGCTGCAAATCACACCAACATGTCTGTTTTGCAACTCAAAAGACCACCGCGCATTACTCTGCCCAAAGTATGCGACTATTGCGAAACGGCGCGCATTTTTTGAAGCAAACAACAAGTGTTTCAATTGCGCAAGAGATGGTCACTCAGTAAAAGACTGTACGGGAGTAGGGTGTCGATTTTGTGATGGGAAAAAACATCATCATACTCTCTGTCCAAATCGAGCACACGGTGCGCAAGACTCGACTAATCAAGCACCAGCGTCATACGGTAAGCGCTTCTCGCGTAACCCGCCGCAATCAGCAGCTAGATCTCCGAAAACATCGCATTCCAAGCATGTATCTCCTCGCGTGCATCAAGTGCAAGCCTGTAACAGTGATGAACATGCGCCGATAGTCACTAAGGGACCGGCAGAAGATACTACTATTCTACATAGTACGAATATTGGGAAGAAAACCGTTTTGCTCTTAACGGGAGTAGCCAGGGTACTGGATTCAATGCGCAACCGATGGAAAGACGTCGAGATACTATTTGACACGGGAGCAGATCAGTCATTCATTTCGGATGCGCTGGCAAACGAATTAGAACTAGAATGCACGCCGGAGCGAGGATTAATGATGTATACATTTGGCTCTAATGATCCAAAACCAACAAAATGCGCTACTGCCCGGTTGGAATTAATGGACCGACATGGCCAAAAACATCAATTGCAATTATGCACTTCATCAGTCTTAACGGGAAAAGGAAAAGCGGTGCGCCTTAGTGACGAGGACATGGCCTTCATTGCGCACCATAACCTACAACTTTCTAAAACATCTTGGGACAAAGAATCGAGGCCTCAGATCCTGTTGGGATGCGACCAGCTGTGGAACTTCTTGGAAGTTCCTCGCCCTCGATTTACGCTGCCGTCAGGGTTACAACTTATCCCATCTAAACTGGGGTATTTGCTTAGTGGTACGCATATAGATACAACCAAAAAGGGGAAATTCGGAAATGAAGCGCAACGTTTTCCAACAGCTACGATTAATACGCTAACCAATTTTGATGAGGAACTTAGCAGATGGGATAAATACTGGACTATGGATTCAGCGGGAATTTGTGAATTCACTGGAACAAAGGACGCGGAGAAGGCTGCGATAAACGAAAAAGTGGCGAAATTTTTCAACGAAACCGTAGAGAAACGAATCGACGGTTATTATGTGCGCTTCCCCTTCAAGGAAAACCATCCACCATTACCCTCCAATAAAGCGATAGCGCAGAAACGCTTGAACAGTGTTCTTGCATCGCTAAAACAGAATCCAAGTCTCTTGAAGGAATATGACCAAACGTTCAAGGCTCAGTTAGAGAAAGGGATTATTGAAGAGATTCCCAACGATCTGCCAGTACACGGTGCGCTTCTTCATTACATCCCTCATCAACCTGTGGTTACACCGCAAAAGGAAACTACGAAATTGCGCATAGTCTTTGACGCATCATCACATTATAAAGAATGTCCGTCACTAAACGACGTACTTCACCAAGGACCCCTTATCCTACCAGACCTATATGCGATGCTTTTGCGCTTTCGAGTTCCAAAATATGCGGTAACATCCGACGTTGAAAAAGCATTTCTTCAGGTACATTTGCATGGATTAGATAGGGATGCAACTAGATTCCTATGGGTGCGCAACGTCAACCTTCCACCTGAAGCAGACAATATAGTAACAATGCGTTTCACGCGCGTGACATTCGGACTAAATATATCTCCATTTCTACTAGGCAGTACGGTATACCATCATCTCGATAGCGCTGTTCAAGACAAAGATCTTGCGACCGAAATTCGCGAGAATTTGTATGTGGATAATCTCATCCTATCCGCAGAGACGTCCGAGGAAGTCTACCACAAATCGCGAGAATCACGGCAGATTTTTAGCGACATGGGTATGAATCTTAGGGAATTTCTCTCCAACGACCCAACGCTGCGCAATCATCTCTCCAGTGAAGCCTGCGCAAAATCTTCTTCTCAAAAAGTGCTCGGTATCCTCTGGGACGCAGAAACCGACAGTCTCCATATACGCTGTGACCTACCTCCTACTGAAACAGTTACCAAGCGAGTCGTAGCACGACTTATTGCATCGGTATATGATCCCTTTGGATGGTTGGTTCCTTTGCTGACTCAGGCGAAACGATTTCAACAGAACCTGTGGAGGAACCGCTTTGACTGGGACACGGCATTACCCAACGATCTTGCTCAAGAGTGGAATATTGTCACTCAAAATGTTCACGGATTTCAACAGCGCTTCCAGAGACGCTTCTCGAACAATTTCTCAGCCACAAGCTTAGCAGTTTTTGCCGACGCGAGCGATATCGCAATGGCTGCGTGCGCATACCTGTTCGACAAAAGTTACTCAACCCTTGTCATGGCCAAATGCAAACTTCCATCACTGAAATCAACGATCACCACCCCAAAGATGGAAATCAATGCGCTGACTATGGCATCTCGACTAGCTCTTTCCATATTTAAAGCACTTAAAGATAGAATACCGATACTTAAATGGAAAATTTTCCTATTCTCGGATTCCCAGATAGCGCTGCACTGGATTTCGATGTCAACGCACAAAGTTAGCGCAGGGGTCCTCGTCAACTACCGAATCAAAGAAATACGGAGAATCACTGAAGCCTTCATGGAAGCGGGAGCAGAAGTACATTTCAAATATGTGCGCACACAAGAAAACCCGGCAGATGCAGGAACGCGCGGATTAACAAAGTCACAGCTCACAGAGCATATGTGGTGGCACGGACCAGAGTTTCTGTCCCAGCCACCCGAAACATGGCCCAATCCTAGTTTTGCTCTAGGATCTCAGCATGAACAAGCCATAGAAGACAACGCCGTTCTCGTCAACATGCTCGCAGAGTATCCAGACAACGATTCTGTAGGACCCTTATTGGATTGGAAACGCTTCGCATCCTTCACGGCGGCGAAGAGAGTAACATCATGGGTCCTACTTTTCCTCTCTAAGTTGATGAAAGCTCTGCCCCAGGAACGGATCTTGAAGGTTCTCGCAAATCTACCAGAACTCCAACTCATAGGAATTCCATCTCGGATCGACAGATTGGATGCAACAACAATGCGCGCCGCACAGATATCACTAATTCGGAATCATCAGCGCCTTTTCCTAACGAGCGCATACCGAAAATCCATGGAAAACACGCTACGTCTTTTTCAAGATGACCGTACCATCTGGAGATCAAAAGGAAGGTTGGATAACTCATCCCTGTCTGAAGAATGCAAAAATCCAATTTTCATTGCGCCAAAGACCGAATTAGCTACGTTGCTAACTCAAGAAGCGCACGGGAAATACCATCGTGGCATAGAACACACAATAGCTACAGTGCGCGAGCAGTATTGGATTCCACGTTTACGCCAACTTGTCAGGCACATAGTACACCATTGCATCCTCTGTCGTCGATTCAACGGCTTACCATATCGCTACCCAGACTCTGTTAACCTTCCACCACGACGGGTGCAACGAAGCCGTCCCTTCCAGCATATTGGCTTGGATTTCTTCGACCTTCCACCCATACTCGAGCAGGACATTCCAAGCAAAACGTATGGCTGTATTTTCACCTGTGCAGTCACACGTTTAATTCACTTGGAAGTCGTCAAGAGTATGTCAACTGAAGATTTCCTCAATGCTTTGCGCCGCTTCATAGCACGACGAGGAACACCGGAATCTATAACTTGTGACAACGCGCCAACATTCCTGCTCAGCGCAAACATCCTAGCAGATGGATCGCGCTCCCAAGCACTGGATAATACGATCCACAATGTCATGGTGAATCATGAAATTCAGTGGAAGCACATAACCGCATACGCCCCTTGGCAAGGAGGGTTTTATGAGCGCCTCATCAAATCCGTCAAGCACTCCTTGTATAAGGCAATGCGCAATGAACATCACCACACTCTCGATCATCTCACTACGGTGATAACGGAGGTAGAAGCCTGCTTGAACTCGCGCCCACTCACATATCAAAGCTCCGATCATGATGATCTTACCCAAATTCGACCAATAGACTTCCTCCAACGAGATATGACCATCTCATTTCCTTATGCAAGCACTACTACTTCGATCGACGCTGACTATCTTCCCCCAGAGGAGGTACGGACTTTGCAAACACGCATACAGGCCGAGGAAGCTCTCAAAAGTTCATGCGCTCTCACGGAAAAGTTTTGGAAAATCTGGAGAAATCACTACGTAACCAATCTCCGCGAACAGCATAAATGGAACATCTCTGGTAGACGGCACTCCAACAAAGCTCCTACGACGGGAGACGTGGTCCTCGTTAGTGACCCTGTTCTCCCTCGAAACGAGTGGAAAATGGCAAGAATAACTGAGACTCATCCGGGTTTGGATGGGGAAATTCGCGACGTCGAACTAGTCACCGCAACCAAACGAAAAATAAGAAGACCAGTGAATCTACTTATTCCTCTGGAGATAGAAGAACCCAAGAGCGCTGAAACCAATAAGGAGAATCGCCAACTGCTACCAAAGGAGCAGAAACAGGAACAACAGAAGTATAACCTTCGACCTCGCAAACCTGTCCAGTATGCAGAATACGAAATCACCGCGGTTACAGCACAGCCCACAACGAGAAAGTCGCCATCATGGTTCCTGTTCCATATTATGTGGTTTTCACAAATCCTCCTGACGTGCGCTAATACATCAGCTACGTTACAAATGGGCTGCACAAATACCGGAGTAGTTATTACATCCACTCGGAACATCACCTTTGAGATATGCGCAGACACTTTCTGCAAAGTGTACCACCTAGCATCGAGTCCGTATTTGGTTCAATTTCCTCCTTATATCACTATCCACAACTACGAGGTCACAGTGAAGTGGGACGCAGGAAGAAGAATTGCAACAATGGAAACTACATGCCGGGGAATTAATTTCTGCGCTAACATTGATTGCTGGCTGTGCGCAACGGTACTGTTTAATCCGGAATGCTGGCCAACGGGAGCGATTCTCATGGTAGCCATTCTTCTGTATGGGATAGTAGCCTTCTTGTACCTGCTATTATATGTCCCAATGACAATAGGTAAACCAATCCGTATCCTACTATCAGGAGTGGCGATCATATTCATGTTCGTGCTACAAAGGGCAGGATCATTGGCAATGCACCTTTTGCGCCGACTCTTGCAACAACACCATCCGTCCAGAGCTTCGCGTTTAGCTGCCGCATTAGCGTTGGTTTCACTACTGACCATTCAACATGGCATTCTCGGTTGTCAACACGTGAACGTGCTGGAGCATCATTCCACCATCTGCACAAACACTGACGGAAAGGAGTCTTGTTCGGTACACCTATCAGAAATACTGAAAATCAACACCTTTAAACAAGAGGCATGTTTGCGCCTAACCCGGAATTCTACATTGATAGCCAATATAAAGGTACGATGGAAAGGACTCCGTCTTCAATGCGAACGAGAAACCTTATTTTTCACGCGCTCCGTCAGGCTAATCACAATAGACAGTAAGCGCTGTCCCCATATGGGATCTTGCACCGGAATGAAATGCGCAGCCGTCAACAGCTCTAGCTTAGTACCAGAACTAGAACACGGAAACCATCTGCCAGGTCGTACAGGATGTATGGAGTCGTGTGGCGGAATTGGTTGTGATTGTTTTTACCCGAGCTCTGGCTGCTTATTTTATCGAGTTTACGCTATGCCGCGAAATTCGGAAATCTACGAAGTTTTCCGATGCGTGCGATGGAAAGAAGTCGTCAAACTAGAGGTATCTATGGAAAATTTGCGCGCCTCTTCATCACACCAGCGATTCGTCGTGCCAATCATCCCGAATGTACCTGTGGAACTGCCATCAGTAAGAATTACATTGAATTCTTTATCGTTGCCCCCGACGCCAACTCTCAACGATCACTTCCTTACGAATGGAGTCGACACTACCATATGGAGAGCGCCGTTTACCCCCAATTTGCATTGCAGCTCTCCTCAACAAGCAACGTCGATGAACTGTTCTTTCGTGGACGACTGTCGTTGCGCTCCTGCCGAAAATAGGGTTGTTTGTCAATGCGCCACCAATGACATAGAGAAAGAATTCCATCAACTCTCACTGAAACTGCCCATTAAAACCATCTCATGGGAGCTCTCACAGCGCGATAATAAGTCATTAACCGCTAAGATCCCACACATGGTTTCAGCCGAAATGACAGTGGAATTCAAAGAAAAATTTGACACGGCAATTTTGCAGGTTCGCAACGAGACCTGTTCTATTTCCAACACCATTTTGGAAGGTTGCTACAATTGCGCAAAGGGGGCGGAAGCTAAAGTTCAATGTATTTCCACGACACAAACATTAGGGGAAATAATTTGTGGACTGGAGGCCTTTGTAGTCCAATGTTCTCCTCATGCGCCGACCTCTTCGCTGAGATTTCATCTGGACGCCGCCGAACAACTTCTAAACTGCACGGTCTCATGTGGTATGACAACCCACAACTTCACCCTGGCTGGGATTCTGAAGTATACCGGCACATTCCACAGTCCTCTTATTGCCGCACTTCACGGAAACAGTACCATATACCATGACATTCAATGGCCTGACCTTTCGCACATCATAGAGGTGTTTTGCTCATGGTATAAAACGTTAATCATCACCATAGTTGGAGTTGCGCTGGCCCTCTTTCTTTCCTACATCTGTTTACAAACAATAGGGGGTCGCGCAGTTCACCTACTTGTTCGCGCCTCCATTGCGCTACTTTGTCTTCCGATGCGCACAGTGATAGTCCTTGCACGCACTCTATGGAGACAATGCACGACACACAAATACCCTCCAGCTAATGCGCACGCAAAAATGATTTAACGAACACACGCAATCATTTACCAAGTTCCTTTTTTTTCAGACAATGGACCACCAAAACAACGCAGTCGACAATGACAACACACAAGACCTCGGCGAGCCGCGAGGGACAGCGAGTGCGCAGTCGCAAGTAGAGGCAGATGATATTATGCGCCAACCGACGACAGACCACGACGAGCCGCGGACGATAGCAAGTGCGCATCCACAAGAGGGAATAGAGGACACGCAACCAACGAAGGACCTCGATGCGCCACGAGAGGCCACGAGTGCGCCGCCGTTAGAAGGTCTCGACGAAGAACGTGGAGTAGAGAGTGCGCAGTCGCAAGAGGAGACAGATGACGCAAGCCAACAGGCGGAAGGTCTCAACGAAGAACATGGAGCAGAGAGTGCGCAGTGGCAAGAGGAGGCAGGTGACGCGAGCCAACAGATGAGTGCGCAGCCGCGAGAGGAAGTAGAGAATCCGTGCCCACAAACGGAGGATCTCGACGAACAACGAGAGTTCGAAATGATTGAAGGGAATGTCGAGTTCATGGAAGGAGTCGACGAAGCCGTGAACGAGCATGATGACGCCANCAAAAATGTTTCTGACTTCAGGCCTATTAGTATTTTGCCGGCTCCTTGTAAAATTATGGAAAAAATAGTTGCAAAACATCTTCTTAATTGGACTTCTACTGTGAGATGCATTCCCGAGGAGCAACACGGATTCCTTCCAAATTGCTCCACATCCACCCAGTTAATCCACTGCTGCCATGACTGGGTGACCGCGCTGTGTCAAGGAAAATGTGTCGAAGTTGTCTATTTTGATCTCAGTAAAGCTTTCGACACAGTCGATCACCCAGGTCTCCTCACTAAACTCGAAAGCATCGGCATAAGGAATAACTTTCTGATGTGGATCAAATCTTACTTATGTAACAGATCTTTCGCAGTTCGTTTTCAAGACCAGTTATCTATAGAAAAGCCCTCTCCTTCTGGTGTACCCCAGGGCAGCGCGCTTTCGCCACTGCTGTTCAACATTTACACCATTGACCTTATCAAATCTCTGAAAACCGATTCACGAATAAAAGTTGCCCTATATGCTGACGATGTCAAGATATACGCAGCCTATAGCGCTGATGATGAGGTCGAGAAAAACGATGTCCGTAGTAAGTTGAAAGAGTCAATCCAGGAAATGCTAGCCTGGGCGCATAAATGGCGCATAAAAGTGAATCCATCTAAAAGCCAAGTATTCGTGTTAGGAGGTAAATACGATGCGGCTGATTACGGTATTCCACTGAGGAAAGAAGAAGAAATTCGTGATTTAGGCGTAGTCCTTGACAGCTCCCTAAAATATTCCCACCATGTTGAAGCAGTAGCCGTTAGAGCTAAGCGCCTCATGCACTGCATACTGAGAAACATGCAATCCTCAGAAATTGACATTTTATTGAAGGTGTACAAGGCGTATGTTTTGCCAGTGCTGGAGTACGGGAGCCAGGTATGGAATCCTGTTTTGAAAAAAGATATCCGGAAACTTGAAAAAATCCAGAAAACCTTCACTAGAATTTTATATTACCGCGCTTTTCCAAATAAACGCTATCCGGAAGCTTTGCCTAGCTATAAGACTAGGTTGAAATTCTTGGGTCTTAAAACGTTGTACTACAGGAGAATACAGGCCGACCTCGTTATGGGTTTTAAAATTGTCCGAGGTGAGTTACTTCTGAAACCTTCTGACTTTTGGATTTTTCGTCCGGCGAATGAACGCAGGTTTAGCTTCAATTTAGTTCCTTACAGGACTGGTAAATGGCACAATAATCTAGAGCGAAATTCTTTTGCACACCGTGTTTCCGAATTCCTAAACAAACTTCCTCCCCAACTTGCCGCTTCAGAGAACTCAAGAAAACTGAAAAGGCTTCTTCTGGATGTGGACTTGCTTGACTTGCTGGGCCTTGAAGACGTGGTCTGAATGTAGTGTTTCCCACATTCTTTTCACTCTTTGAAGTATTTGGTGTCATTGCACCAGCACGCATGGGCCATTCTTATTTAACTCCACCCCTTCTCTCACCTCTCCCATCCTTCGTATCACAATAGTACTGTCTGGATTGCTAATGGTTCTGAATAAAGTAGGGTTCAGGCTGAGATCCTTTTTCACTACGATAGCTTTGCATGGGACTCCTAACCTCTTCGCTCGGCAAGAACGGTCCTTTCAACCTGCAGAACATGTTAACGTTCATCTTGCTCAGACAGGTCCAGGGTCAGTAGTTGCTGCCGCTCAGCGCACCGGTTGCGCGGGGTCAACCAGTATACCCGTGTTCCGAACTGCCGGCGTCGCTCCTATGACTCTTACGAAGAATGAGTGCATCTTGCTGGTTGATGTGGGCGGATGCTACCAACGCTCTGTGGCCTGTTTTAGCAGATTATTTTCCTTGAAAATGTTTATCTGATCCTGAAAAAATTACTGTCCTGCCCACCAAGGTTAGGTCCCCATCTATTTTTAGAGCTTTCTAAAACACCACGAATTAGTATATAGGATGTGCCTGATCCTTACTCCTCACATTCGAATGTTACTACTTCTTAATAGAATTTCCTTCGTTTGGCTTTTTTTTATATGTCCGGTTTGGTTCAGTTTGGTTGTTCAGTTCCTGTTCTCATCTATTTCTGACATTGTCATGCACGCCTATGTGCGTATTCAATAAATAAATAAATAAATAAATAAATAAATATGGGAACGTACAAAGATTCTTCAGAAATTCTGCATTGGAACCAAGCCCGGATTAGCACGCACGGCACCGTTATACAGTTGAAAGGTATACTGCTGAAGACGGCATTTTGCGAAAAGCGGCGCAAATACGTCTGGAGAATTCCATGGTTTTCCTTAGGCAAAAACGAAGGTTATCTTCACTTTGTTTACGCTGCAAAAAAGCGTTAGTCTCCGAAGTTGTGCTAACAGAACAAAAGGACTCTTCCACAAATCACGCGATTAGCTTTAAAGATCGTGACATCCGTTCAAATTGAACGTCTTCTCAATTAAAAAAAGGATATGAAAGTACTTCTCAGAGAAATATCCGCTCTCCACGTGTTTGGAAAATTACAACTACCGTGCTCCATTCTGTTGTCATGTTATTGTAGTTATGAGACATAGAATATATGTTGCGAGAATCGGCACCGCCAGCTTAGTTTGCAACATAACGTTGCTGGATTAAACTGCCATGCACCAAGAGGGCATATTGAACGTACCTTCAGAGTGAGATTTCGGTAGGTGTCCATATAGTCTGCTTGTAAAATATCTGCGTGTATACGGCTTTCATTCTTCAGCCTTTCTTGGAGTTCTGCAGAACTTGGAAGCCCAACAGAGAATATAAGTGTGTACATGAACTGAAATTTCTTATATTTCGAACTCTCTGTATGTAATGCCAGAAAAATTCGTCCAATTAGTCCTCCTTCAATATTTGTTCATTGCTCATGAAACTTCATTAAGTTTTCTCAACTGAAACTTCAATTTTTTTTGGAAGAAGAACGGAGAAAAGAGGATTGAAATTTTCTGAAAGTTCAACTTCAACAAACCCATCACCTGTTGCATCAAGGGAAGATTACCGTACGTTGCACGCCACCTGTTCCTCCCTGACTCGTCATCGACTTTTATATGAATAATAACGGCAAACTTCACATTGTCGCATTTTCCTGGATTCGGGACTATGGTAAAACTCCGTAGTTGTAGTCTCTGAAACTAGGCTTCTAGTATATGTAGGACAGCAGATGGTTAAGGAAAGAGTAGGGAGTTTAGAGGGGCAGAAGCATGAATCCCTTGTTTTCGTTAAATGTACTGAAGCGTTCTAATTGAATACTGTTTTTGCTTGATGAGTCAGTATTACAAATCCTCTAGTCTTTTATCTAAGTGTGCATAGATTTTTTCATAGATTTCCTTAGCCACTTGGAATTTTCGTCAAGACAAGTGCAGTGGAGGATGGACGTTACTAAAAAGATAATGGTAGTAAGGCTAAGAGCATTAAAGCAAACTTCATGGCACCCTTCATCGATACACTTGTAAACACTGCGAAAACAAGTTGACTAGGGGGGGGGTCATAGGGTATGATGATGAAAATTCATTACAATCTAAAGATGGTAATACATTTTTATTAAAATGGTCTTCTCTACATCTATCACTTGGAGCTGCGGGGAATAATGCAAATCCTATGCGAAGTGCTTTCGTTCGGAATGTTTGTGTACGCTGAATGAATATTTCCCTTATTCGATAATATAAACAAACAGTGAAATCACGCACAGAGTCCAAGAACGACACGTTGCCGAACATTAGGCGTGCTCTTGCATTGGCTGCTTCGACATCAGGGTCGTTGACCAGCTGAAACAGTCTGATTGGTTTAAAACAGCTATGAAAACTGTCCGAGACAAAGCAAGCTATGAAAAGTGATCGAGACAAAGCGTTGTCATCAATAAACACTGCTATACTTCCTTTTGAGAAGGCCCCATTATGAAGTTTTTTGTACACCGCTGCTCTTCTCAGGACGGCAACCATATCCACTCTCTAAAATTTGTTACTAGCAAGAGCAGGGTCGATCCCTATGTGGTACTCCGGTTTCTCTGCATTTTCCTCATATTTCGAATCCTATTTCAAAGTGGTTAGAACAAAAAAGATTTGCATGTGCTCCGTTCAGCCTCAAACCAAATATGAGAGCATTCCCTGATAGCACAGGTGCGGAAGCAACTCAAATGATTGCAAATGCTATTGAAAACCATTCAATAACTCACATTTTTCCGTTTGAGGCTCACTGCTGTGATCCCAAGGAATGTGACAGATGCGACTGCAAGAATAACTCGCTTAAATTGCCAATAACGAGGATGAGCATTAACAACACAATGACGAATAGTTGCTCTGAAAAATTAATCATATCTTTCCTCCGCAGTATCTCCGTTTGAGAGAAGCATTAATTATTTGTGCCCATTACCACTAAATCTAAAGTTTGAATTATTCGCTCCATTTAGCAGTCATGTTCACTATGCACTGGTCATCATGTTCTTCTGTGATGTCGCTACGTGAAGAGTGATTGAATCGTTCCACCCTTATCGGTCATCAAATTCACGTTTAGTTTCGGTGTTACACGTCAACCTAACTTGGAAGTCGCTCCCTTGAGCGATACTACAACCTCTCGACTCTGTGAGTTCCCGCCACCAAGAGGTGATAGCTATAGCTTGCCATTCACTAGATGATACTATGACAAGGATTCACACTCTTTCGGTGAGCTACCGTGATTAATACTTTGGAGTAGTAGAATTTCTGTGGACATCAATTATATCATATTGTGGCTGTTTCACGTTCATGTATAGCTGTACTTTTTCAAATAATTTTCTTTGAGAATTCCAAGTTGTAGGCAAGAATCATATTTAAACCCACCGCCGTGTTCTATGGACGCTGAACCGCTGGTTCCGACGATATGTGGGAATGCTGCTGCTGCGTTTGTTCCGTTCTCCCAATAGCGTCATCCTACTAATGCGACGGAACTGCAGTTCATAAAATTGCAATAAAGAAGTGTGACATTGAGCCTCTTGATAGCGTTGAGTCTCTTGTGTCCCAAAAATTCACAGAAAAATATCCTCCTAGCTCTACTAGAATGACACTCCCCCAGTTTTTATTTTCATTTTGAGTCAGCGAGGACTCATTTCAGTCGGCAATCCTTGGTGGAATTACAGAACTTCAAGCTGACCCCTCGCAACACTTCTTTTTCATTCTTCAATTTCCGTTAAATCAGGCTGGTGCCAAAAATTGCCACTTCATGGTTTGCAGAAGGAACTTCTCAGTTTAGTCCAATTCAAGAAAATTCAAGATAACTTGTATGACCTTCTGGTGGGGCATTTCCTCCCCATTCAAATGCTGCCTGATTATTATCGCTGGCTCCTTTACGAGGTGTTTTTATAGATTCGTGAAGAAATGATGATCTGAAGCGAAATTTTGGGGACCATGGGCAATGACTTCAAGCTCGATCAGTCTCTATCGAAAGCATCCGATAGCCTTATGAAGGATCACTATTCTACAGTTTCGAAACATCTGACTTCAACTGACATAGAAAGAAGGGTGTGGAAGTGAACAGATCATGATAAACTAATGATCAGTGCCTCACCCACTATCGCATCTATTCCAGCTTTATTCGTCACCCTCGAAAACGGCCCATTTCTAAACCGTGTAATAACCATAGATAGAAAGTAGCTTCCTCACTATAACACGAAGCACAATTGTTCATGGGTGCAGACGTTGTCCTACCTCTATGTTTTCCTACACCAGAGTCCGTAACCAATACACCTTATTCCGCCTGACAAACGCGCTCTAGCGGATATATAGGAGTGTTCTGGAGAATCTATTACTGAATAAAAACATATACGCTGAAATGCGAATCCACCGCTTCACTGCAAGTCATCTTCAGCCGGTCGATTTCCGCTCGATAACGACTCATGATCCAATTCTTCTCCGCTTCGCGTTGTTTTTCGTCAAAACGCCGCACTTGCATGAGGGAGTGAACACGTGGATGGATGAGTCATATAGGATAACAGAACTAGTCAAACCCCGTGAAAACAAGATATACCCGCTGTGTTTTCCTTCACACGGTCGAATATGTTGGATGTGACTCCAGATCTTCACCATAAAGGCAGTGTATCAGCTCGTTTTGAGTATCGAGAGGTCAGCGGAATCTAATTCTTCTCAACGCGCTGATTCTAAAGATGTACTTGAAAACCGAAAAAACGATCAAAAACCCCTACTTTTAAGGCAAAATGTGATCTTGACATGGACGAGTTTTTCTGACCGCAAACAAGGAGGACGCGACGAGAAATTGAGATTGTTTATCGAAATGGACTGCTCAGCAGCAGCTATAGACAGAACAAGTATTTTCGTGTTGGAAAACCATGCCGTACCCTCAGTAAGCTTCATTGCGGAATGAAGCCTCTCGTACAAATGACCAATTTCAAAATTCTCGGCCAAAGGAACCAGTATTTTTCGGGGTTTTCGAGATCTTTTTGAAATTTAAAGTACAGCTGTGTACTCTGCAGCCCGAATGTGTTCAGATGATGTGGGGTTGTGACGAGCTGATACACTGCCTTTAAGATGGTTATGTTAAGAATTTCGTGGTGCTGCAACGGTGGCATACAGTAGCGGCCATAAAGATATGATCGGAGCCATATTGACCAGGGAATCTTTTGCGATAACCCGCTTCTGGGTCGAGCTATCTGACCCAAATTTTAGTATGTACTGAAACTCCATGACGCTTTCCAATAACAGCTTGCCATTGACACAGCTTCAATTAAAGGCATCCCAAAACTCCCCGCCATAGCCATACCCATCTTTACAGGCAAGATATGGGAATTTGCTAATTTCTGGATACTTTTCGAAGCAAATGTGCATACGCAACCGCTGACTAAATTACAAAAATTTAACTACCTAGTCAGTGCGCTTCGAGGGGAAGCGCGAGAAACTATACGACGCTATCCCATATCTGAAGATAACTATGATAATGCACTAGCCCTTTTGCGCAAAAAGTATGGGGACGAATCCAAACTTATCTCTGGACTGCAATATAGGCTTGAAAGCGCGAAAGCCGAAAAACATACGATTCCAGCGCAAAGGCGACTTCTTGAGTGCATCATCCCATTAGTAGCCCAGCTACAAAAGCGCGGAGTCCATCTTGACGGTTCCTTTACGGCTCAGAAAATACTTTCCAAATTTAGCGTCCCAATTCAGCGCCGAATGCTTGAGTCGCGCATACGCAATGGCATGACAGAACAGGATTGGAAGCTAGATGACCTCTTAAACGATCTTGACCATTTCATCGCAACAGAAGAGCGTATAAATGGAATGGTTAACAATGACGCCACGACAGATGCGCATTCTAATAGAGACAAACCGCCGCGACCAACACTAACCAAGACGCTGCAAATCACACCACCATGTCTGTTTTGCAACTCAAAAGACCACCGCGCATTACTCTGCCCAAAGTATGCGACTATTGCGAAACGGCGCGCATTTTTTGAAGCAAACAACAAGTGTTTCAATTGCGCAAGAGATGGTCACTCAGTAAAAGACTGTACGGGAGTAGGGTGTCGATTTTGTGATGGGAAAAAACATCATCATACTCTCTGTCCCAATCGAGCACACGGTGCGCAAGACTCGACTAATCACGCACCAGCGTCATACGGTAAGCGCTTCTCGCGTAACCCGCCGCAATCAGCAGCTAGATCTCCGAAAACATCGCATTCCAAGCATGTATCTCCTCGCGTGCATCAAGTGCAAGCCTGTAACAGTGATGAACATGCGCCGATAGTCACTGAGGGACCGGCAGAAGATACTACTATTCTACATAGTACGAATATTGGAAAGAAAACCGTTTTGCTCTTAACGGGAGTAGCCAGGGTACTGGATTCAATGCGCAACCGATGGAAAGACGTCGAGATACTATTTGACACGGGAGCAGATCAGTCATTCATTTCGGATGCGCTGGCAAACGAATTAGAACTAGAATGCACGCCGGAGCGAGGATTAATGATGTATACATTTGGCTCTAATGATCCAAAACCAACAAAATGCGCTACTGCCCGGTTGGAATTAATGGACCGACATGGCCAAAAACATCAATTGCAATTATGCACTTCATCAGTCTTAACGGGAAAAGGAAAAGCGGTGCGCCTTAGTGACGAGGACATGGCCTTCATTGCGCACCATAACCTACAACTTTCTAAAACATCTTGGGACAAAGAATCGAGGCCTCAGATCCTGTTGGGATGCGACCAGCTGTGGAACTTCTTGGAAGTTCCTCGCCCTCGATTTACGCTGCCGTCAGGGTTACAACTTATCCCATCTAAACTGGGGTATTTGCTTAGTGGTACGCATATAGATACAACCAAAAAGGGGAAATTCGGAAATGAAGCGCAACGTTTTCCAACAGCTACGATTAATACGCTAACCAATTTTGATGAGGAACTTAGCAGATGGGATAAATACTGGACTATGGATTCAGCGGGAATTTGTGAATTCACTGGAACAAAGGACGCGGAGAAGGCTGCGATAAACGAAAAAGTGGCGAAATTTTTCAACGAAACCGTAGAGAAACGAATCGACGGTTATTATGTGCGCTTCCCCTTCAAGGAAAACCATCCACCATTACCCTCCAATAAAGCGATAGCGCAGAAACGCTTGAACAGTGTTCTTGCATCGCTAAAACAGAATCCAAGTCTCTTGAAGGAATATGACCAAACGTTCAAGGCTCAGTTAGAGAAAGGGATTATTGAAGAGATTCCCAACGATCTGCCAGTACACGGTGCGCTTCTTCATTACATCCCTCATCAACCTGTGGTTACACCGCAAAAGGAAACTACGAAATTGCGCATAGTCTTTGACGCATCATCACATTATAAAGAATGTCCGTCACTAAACGACGTACTTCACCAAGGACCCCTTATCCTACCAGACCTATATGCGATGCTTTTGCGCTTTCGAGTTCCAAAATATGCGGTAACATCCGACGTGGAAAAAGCATTTCTTCAGGTACATTTGCATGAATTAGATAGGGATGCAACTAGATTCCTATGGGTGCGCAACGTCAACCTTCCACCTGAAGCAGATAATATAGTAACAATGCGTTTCACGCGCGTGACATTCGGACTAAATGTATCCCCATTTCTACTAGGCAGTACGGTATACCATCATCTCGATAGCGCTGTTCGAGACAAAGATCTTGCGACCGAAATTCGCGAGAATTTGTATGTGGATAATCTCATCCTATCCGCAGAGACGTCTGAGGAAGTCTACCACAAATCGCGAGAATCACGGCAGATTTTTAGCGACATGGGTATGAATCTTAGGGAATTTCTCTCCAACGACCCAACGCTGCGCAATCATCTCTCCAGTGAAGCCTGCGCAAAATCTTCTTCTCAAAAAGTGCTCGGTATCCTGTGGGACGCAGAATCCGACAGTCTCCATATACGCTGTGACCTACCTCCTACTGACACAGTTACCAAGCGAGTCGTAGCACGACTTATTGCATCGGTATATGATCCCTTTGGATGGTTGGTTCCTTTGCTGACTCAGGCGAAACGATTTCAACAGAACCTGTGGAGGAACCGCTTTGACTGGGACACGGCATTACCCAACGATCTTGCTCAAGAGTGGAATATTGTCACTCAAAATGCTCACGGATTTCAACAGCGCTTCCAGAGACGCTTCTCGAACAAATTCTCCGCCACAAGCTTAGCAGTTTTTGCCGACGCGAGCGATATCGCAATGGCTGCGTGCGCATACCTGTTCGACAAAAGTTACTCAACCCTTGTCATGGCCAAATGCAAACTTCCATCACTGAAATCAACAATCACCACACCAAAGATGGAAATCAATGCGCTGACTATGGCATCTCGACTAGCTCTTTCCATCTTTAAAGCGCTTAAAGATAGAATACCGATATTTAAATGGAAAGTTTTCCTATTTTCGGATTCCCAGATAGCGCTGCACTGGATTTCGATGTCAACGGACAAAGTTAGCGCAGGGGTCCTCGTCAACAACCGAATCAAAGAAATACGGAGAATCACTGAAGCCTTCATGGAAGCGGGAGCCGAAGTGCATTTCAAATATGTGCGCACGCAAGAAAACCCGGCAGATGCAGGAACACGCGGATTAACAAAGTCACAGCTCACAGAGCATATGTGGTGGCACGGACCAGAGTTTCTGTCCCAGCCACCCGAAACATGGCCCAATCCTAGTTTTGCTCTAGGATCTCAGCATGAACAAGCCATAGAAGACAACGCCGTTCTCGTCAACATGCTCGCGGAGTATCCAGACAACGATTCTGTAGGACCCTTATTAGATTGGAAACGATTCGCATCCTTCACGGCGGCGAAGAGAGTAACATCATGGGTCCTACTTTTCCTCTCTAAGTTGATGAAAGCTCTGCCCCAGGAACGGATCTTGAAGGTTCTCGCAAATCTACCAGAACTCCAACTCATAGGAATTCCATCTCGGATCGACAGATTGGATGCAACAACAATGCGCGCCGCACAGATATCACTAATTCGGAATCATCAGCGCCTTTTCCTAACGAGCGCATACCGAAAATCCATGGAAAACACGCTACGTCTTTTTCAAGATGACCGTACCATCTGGAGATCAAAAGGAAGGTTGGATAACTCATCCCTGTCTGAAGAATGCAAAAATCCAATCTTCATTGCGCCAAAGACCGAATTAGCTACGTTGCTAACTCAAGAAGCGCACGGGAAATACCATCGTGGCATAGAACACACAATAGCTACAGTGCGCGAGCAGTATTGGATTCCACGTTTGCGCCAACTTGTCAGGCACATAGTACACCATTGCATCCTCTGTCGTCGATTCAACGGCTTACCATATCGCTACCCAGACTCTGTTAACCTTCCACCACGACGGGTGCAACGAAGCCGTCCCTTCCAGCATATTGGCTTGGATTTCTTCGACCTTCCACCCATACTCGAGCAGGACATTCCAAGCAAAACGTATGGCTGTATTTTCACCTGTGCAGTCACACGTTTAATTCACTTGGAAGTCGTCAAGAGTATGTCAACTGAAGATTTCCTCAATGCTTTGCGCCGCTTCATAGCACGACGAGGAACACCGGAATCTATAACTTGTGACAACGCGCCAACATTCCTGCTCAGCGCAAACATCCTAGCAGATGGATCGCGCTCCCAAGCACTGGATAATACGATCCACAATGTCATGGTGAATCATGAAATTCAGTGGAAGCACATAACCGCATACGCCCCTTGGCAAGGAGGGTTTTATGAGCGCCTCATCAAATCCGTCAAGCACTCCTTGTATAAGGCAATGCGCAATGAACATCACCACACTCTCGATCATCTCACTACGGTGATAACGGAGGTAGAAGCCTGCTTGAACTCGCGCCCACTCACATATCAAAGCTCCGATCATGATGATCTTACCCAAATTCGACCAATAGACTTCCTCCAACGAGATATGACCATCTCATTTCCTTATGCAAGCACTACTACTTCGATCGACGCTGACTATCTTCCCCCAGAGGAGGTACGGACTTTGCAAACACGCATACAGGCCGAGGAAGCTCTCAAAAGTTCATGCGCTCTCACGGAAAAGTTTTGGAAAATCTGGAGAAATCACTACGTAACCAATCTCCGCGAACAGCATAAATGGAACATCTCTGGTAAACGGCACTCCAACAAAGCTCCTACGACGGGAGACGTAGTCCTCGTTAGTGACCCTGTTCTCCCTCGAAACGAGTGGAAAATGGCAAGAATAACTGAGACTCATCCGGGTTTGGATGGGGAAATTCGCGACGTCGAACTAGTCACCGCAACCAAACGAAAAATAAGAAGACCAGTGAATCTACTTATTCCTCTGGAGATAGAAGAACCCAAGAGCGCTGAAACCAATAAGGAGAATCGCCAACTGCTACCAAAGGAACAGAAACAGGAACAACAGAAGTATAACCTTCGACCTCGTAAACCTGTCCAGTATGCAGAATACGAAATCACCGCGGTTACAGCAAAGCCCACAACGAGAAAGTCGCCATCATGGTTCCTGTTCCATATTATGTAGTTTTCACAAATCCTCCTGACGTGCGCTAATACATCAGCTACGTTACAAATGGGCTGCACAAATACTGGAGTAGTTATCACATCCACTCGGAACATCACCTTTGAGATATGCGCAGACACTTTCTGCAAAGTGTACCACCTAGCATCGAGTCCGTATTTGGTTCAATTTCCTCCTTATATCACTATCCACAACTACGAGGTCACAGTGAAGTGGGACGCAGGAAGAAGAATTGCAACAATGGAAACTACATGCCGGGGAATTAATTTCTGCGCTAACATTGATTGCTGGCTGTGCGCAACGGTACTGTTTAATCCGGAATGCTGGCCAACGGGAGCGATTCTCATGGTAGCCATTCTTCTGTATGGGATAGTAGCCTTCTTGTACCTGCTATTATATGTCCCAATGACAATAGGTAAACCAATCCGTATCCTACTATCAGGAGTGGCGATCATATTCATGTTCGTACTACAAAGGGCAGGATCATTGGCAATGAACCTTTTGCGCCGACTCTTGCAACGACACCATCCGTCCAGAGCTTCGCGTTTAGCTGCCGCATTAGCGTTTGTTTCACTACTGACCATTCAACATGGCATTCTCGGTTGTCAACACGTGAACGTGCTGGAGCATCATTCCACCATCTGCACAAACACTGACGGAAAGGAGTCTTGTTCGGTACACCTATCAGAAATACTGAAAATCAACACCTTTAAACAAGAGGCATGTTTGCGCCTAACCCGGAATTCTACATTGATAGCCAATATAAAGGTACGATGGAAAGGACTCCGTCTTCAATGCGAACGAGAAACCTTATTTTTCACGCGCTCCGTCAGGCTAGTCACAATAGACAGTAAGCGCTGTCCCCATATGGGATCTTGCACCGGAATGAAATGCGCAGCCGTCAACAGCTCTAGCTTAGTACCAGAACTAGAACACGGAAACCATCTGCCAGGTCGTACAGGATGTATGGAGTCGTGTGGCGGAATTGGTTGTGATTGTTTTTACCCGAGCTCTGGCTGCTTATTTTATCGAGTTTACGCTATGCCGCGAAATTCGGAAATCTACGAAGTTTTCCGATGCGTGCGATGGAAAGAAGTCGTCAAACTAGAGGTATCTATGGAAAATTTGCGCGCCTCTTCATCACACCAGCGATTCGTCGTGCCAATCATCCCGAATGTACCTGTGGAACTGCCATCAGTAAGAATTACATTGAATTCTTTATCGTTGCCCCCGACGCCAACTCTCAACGATCACTTCCTTACGAATGGAGTCGACACTACCATATGGAGAGCGCCGTTTACCCCCAATTTGCGTTGCAGCTCTCCTCAACAAGCAATGTCGATGAACTGTTCTTTCGTGGACAACTGTCGTTGCGCTCCTGCCGAAAATAGGGTTGTTTGTCAATGCGCCACCAATGACCTAGAGAAAGAATTCCATCAACTCTCACTGAAACTGCCCATTAAAACCATCTCATGGGAGCTCTCACAGCGCGATAATAAGTCATTAACCGCTAAGATCCCACACATGGTTTCAGCCGAAATGACAGTGGAATTCAAAGAAAAATTTGACACGGCAATTTTGCAGGTTCGCAACGAGACCTGTTCTATTTCCAACACCATTTTGGAAGGTTGCTACAATTGCGCAAAGGGGGCGGAAGCTAAAGTTCAATGTATTTCCACGACACAAACATTAGGGGAAATAATTTGTGGACTGGAGGCCTTTGTAGTCCAATGTTCTCCTCATGCGCCGACCTCTTCGCTGAGATTTCATCTGGACGCCGCCGAACAACTTCTAAACTGCACGGTCTCATGTGGTATGACAACCCACAACTTCACCCTGGCCGGGATTCTGAAGTATACCGGCACATTCCACAGTCCTCTTATTGCCGCACTTCACGGAAACAGTACCATATACCATGACATTCAATGGCCTGACCTTTCGCACATCATAGAGGTGTTTTGCTCATGGTATAAAACGTTAATCATCACCATAGTTGGAGTTGCGCTGGCCCTCTTTCTTTCCTACATCTGTTTACAAACAATAGGGGGTCGCGCAGTTCACCTACTTGTTCGCGCCTCCATTGCGCTACTTTGTCTTCCGATGCGCACAGTGATAGTCCTTGCACGCACTCTATGGAGACAATGCACGACACACAAATACCCTCCAGCTAATGCGCACGCAAAAATGATTTAACGAACACACGCAATCATTTACCAAGTTCCTTTTTTTTCAGACAATGGACCACCAAAACAACGCAGTCGACAATGACAACACACAAGACCTCGGCGAGCCGCGAGGGACAGCGAGTGCGCAGTCGCAAGTAGAGGCAGATGATATTATGCGCCAACCGACGACAGACCACGACGAGCCGCGGACGATAGCAAGTGCGCATCCACAAGAGGGAATAGACGACACGCAACCATCGAAGGACCTCGATGCACCACGAGAGACCACGAGTGCGCCGCCGTTAGAAGGTCTCGACGAAGAACGTGGAGTAGAGAGTGCGCAGTCGCAAGAGGAGACAGATGACGCAAGCCAACAGGCGGAAGGTCTCAACGAAGAACATGGAGCAGAGAGTGCGCAGTGGCAAGAGGAGGCAGG
Organism: Ancylostoma ceylanicum; assembly: GCA_000688135.1. Taxonomy (NCBI): domain Eukaryota; kingdom Metazoa; phylum Nematoda; class Chromadorea; order Rhabditida; family Ancylostomatidae; genus Ancylostoma; species Ancylostoma ceylanicum. The sequence continues at coordinate 1,617,668 of JARK01001352.1, read as the reverse complement.
TGACGCGAGCCAACAGATGAGTGCGCAGCCGCGAGAGGAAGTAGAGAATCCGTGCCCACAAACGGAGGATCTCGACGAACAACGAGAGTTCGAAATGATTGAAGGGAATGTCGAGTTCATGGAAGGAGTCGACGAAGCCGTGAACGAGCATGATGACGCCAATATAGATGAAGATCAGATGCGCAGACATCAGTTGGAGCTGGAACTTGCACGAGCGAGGCAAGCACTTCGCGATTTGCACAGCATCATTCTCGATCTCGAGAATCAACCAACATGCGCTGCTCGTCGAATTCATCACGGCACAATCTATCGAGACGGTGAACGATTCATGCGCTGCGCCTTCTGTCCGGCCGTGGGAATCCACTATTCCGACTCATGTCCGACAGTGATGGACACTACTGTGCGCAAACAAATGGTGCAAGAAAAGAGAAAATGCGAACTCTGCCTAGAGACCTTCTGCGCCGGAGATAGAGAGTGCAAAAAATGGGCAACGCCGTGTTATCATTGTCGTCGCTATGGACATCATTCTGCGCTTTGCGATCTTCCGGAGAGGAGCCAACAGATCAACGAGCGATTGGCCAACGCGAGGCGGAGCTACCAGTGGTACGAAGAACGAATCAAGACGCTTGAAGACCAACTTCGTCAATATCGCGATCATTGACGCCGGCGGGAGTATCGCGGATTCTCGCGATCTTCGTGATCTATTTGTGTTGTTGTATTTGCTTGTTGTGTGATGTTTTGAGACTGTGCGCGGTTACCATAACATCTGTGCTTGAGCTTTTTAGATCTGGGTAAGATTATGAGCGATTCTCAAAATAATATAGAAAATCCTAGCATTCTAGAAACGGTATAAAAGCTCAAGCACAGCAGAGCTTTGACATGTAAGCGCAGTTTGTTTCCGATTCGTACTTTTCTTGCGCAATGACTCATATAACATTTGATGTGTTATCTCCGTACCCTAGGAGGCTCGTGTGCGCTGTTCGGTAGTTTAACAGCGAGCCTCCATCCGTGCGCATCTTTAATTCTGCAGTGGTGACGTTGTGCGTTATTTTAATTGGTTTTTTATTCACAAGTTATTTCATGGGGTTTAATTACCCAAGTTTGAGGTAACATCATAAACGTGCGCAACTTGGTGTTTTTCTTGGGCAACGAAAGAGCTGTTTCAATCCGAGCGAAACTATTTTACCACCCACGATAATTTTCATGTCAAAAATTTTGAATGATTTGGGGTCTGAACGATAGTCCCAGTGGTTCCACGCAAGTTCCACTACCGAAGGCATCCGCATTCTCGAGATATAACAAGTTGAACACGGGATCCACGGATCCCCAGGCGAGTTGTAGCGGAGTGCAAATCAGCTGTTCTCTGCCACCGTTGGTCAGTTTTTCAGAGAAAAATTTGTTGCTCATGCTCATTTCGCAAAGTTTTACACTGTAATGATCTGTTTCCCTCTATATTTCACTTCAATCGTTAATCGATCATATTATTCCTTTTTTTTACTCAGAATTTTTAACTTTTTAAATATGGTATGAATTTCTGTTTGTTAGCTCTTTATTCTTAACCACAAGTTTTGTTTCTTTTCTCGAGGCCTGTTTCTGTAGTGAACATTCTATTCCCTTCTCGTTTGTGCTCGTTCTCCTCTAGAAAAGCTGCAAAACTAGTCAAGTTTCCAGTTGCGCCAAGGAATTCGTCGGCAACAGAGGCGGCGTTATCGACTTTCTTGATCTACTCCATCCACACAACTCGGCCACTTTGTTATAATGCTGTAAATCGGTAGCGTCCGAGAACCACTTTATCATGAGTTCGGATACAATTGATTACTTTACACGTGCTCCCCATAGTCAAAAACCCAAGACCATGCCAAAATCTGAGTGACGAATTTTTTCGTGGGTGCTGCCTTTAACATGGATTATTGAGCTCAAACATTAACATTCTCGGATTTCGTAGGTTTTGTATAGCATCCCAGCTATTGACTACTGGGAGAAAGGAAGAGTTGGTACAGATTGGGCACAAATTTTCCTATTATTTCCACCACAATGCTATTGCTGCGCTTCCTTTGCTGCTCAAAGAGAAAGACGAAATTAAGTAATCGAAATCACCGAAAAATCGGTTTAATTATATTTTAAGCATACAAACAACAATACAGTTCTCATTTGAAAACCAGAATAAGTGCTAGTAGTGGATATCATAGAGATATTCCACGTCAGGACGATGATTTTTTTGGAGTTATAAAAAAATCCTTTTTCATACTTCTACACGAGTTTTTGACAAGCCCACTTTTTTGTGTGCAGAGAAGAATTATGGAACCCAACTTATATAGCAAATTACTCGTTTACGATACGATTTAGAATAATTTCTTCCGGAGTTGAGATGTCGCTATACAGTCAAAAACCATAATGTTAATAAAACAGTGAATTTTCATTTGAAACATGGTAGTTCTGCTTGGAAGCAATTTATGCTGAGCAGCGAAAGAAAGAACACTTAGACCCTCACCACATCCTCAAATTCGATCTAAATAGCTCAATCCATAGTTAAGTTATAGTTTGAGATTCTGTCTTCAGTAGTGCCTCTGATCATATCCTTATGGCCGATACAGTATATGCACAGTGACGACCAAAAAGATATGGTCACAGGTATTTGAGTATCGATTAATGATTGATTTCAATGGAGCACCCCGAGTGAAATATAAAATAAAATTTTTCTTGCATCTCAACTCTAAATTTAGTCAATTGGCGCTAGACTCTGAGACAGCGAACGTTTGTGATAAGACCTTTGCACAATGTGATTAAGCGCACACATAGGAAGGGCACATATACATAAGTACGAGGATTAATCCATATTTTCGCCCTCTTGTGTTTCTATCTGTATAGTTGACGATGTTGGTGAAAGTCAAGTATTGTTATTGTAGTCCTAGAACGTATAGGACTTTAATTCTACAAAGAACAACAAGAAAAGTGAAAGTGTACAAATATCTCTCTCAGCTAACAAGTACAAATGTTGGTACTGTTTGATTTGCTCTAGTGCTCAAGAACTACGTATTGCCGAGGGGAACGAGCACAACGCTTATATTTTCCCTATTTTTCAGGAAGCAAACGTCGTTGAAGACAAATCAACACTTGCAAATAGAGCAGCGTTGAACTGATAATGTCCCCCTAAAGGGCAGTCCCAAACTTTTTCTGCTCTGCGTCGTACCGGCGAAAGACTCTTGAGGACTCACGATGCCATATTGTACATTACATTGCAGGACAAAGTTGCTAATAACCTGGGTAAGTTTTCATTAACCGATTCCAAACTTCCTTATAGTTTTACTGATTTAGAAGGAAGGTGATTTCAAAATGTCTGAAGGCCAACAAAGTGGGAGAGTGTAGAGTTGGTAAAAGAAAGGAATTTTGAGGCAAAAATCGTTGCTATGAAACAGAAAACCAGATGCAGTAAAGCTTTCGATTGATTCATCACAGTCCGATATAGAGCAGGTATTGTGAACGTGGTGTTCATTTTCGTCTGCTGAACAAAGGATGGAGCGTCTATAGTTGTAGCACATGTGAACATGGGAATGTTTTCGAAATCGACGAAGAGGTTTCTTTCTTTTCAAAGTAAGTCGCACAATCGAGGGAAGTCGTAGTGAACTGTAGAAAAGAAAGCAAAGAGCACAGACATTGTGCGTCGAAACTATGCTCTAATCCCTCCAGCTCCCCCTTGGATAGCGATCAAAGTATTTCAGTTACTGTGCTGACTATCATTCTCAGTTTCCCATTCTATTAGATTGTTGCAAAATTGATGCCGGATTTCGACAGTTGACTTTGAATTGTCGTAACTTGGCAAAAACTGTCCTTTTTCTGCCGGTTTAGCACTCGTTTGAATCAGCACATCTTCGTCATCTTTCTGTCAAGTTTCTGTTGAATTAGATCTGAAGCCAAGCTTTTCGGACCCAGGAAAATCGGCAAGGTCGTTCTAAGCTGACGCATTTTTGCGGTTCATTCTTCCTCCCACAGCTTTAATTTGTGATCATCTATAGGGGAACATTTCGCTGAAAAAGGCAAATAAAGGAGGGTCTCGATCTCAGCCTGCATCTACTTCTAGAGCGTCTGGAGTGTAAGATGTGGTCTTGAGCTACAGTGAATCTCTAGAAGATGAATCGAATTAAATTCACTTGTTCAGTCTTTCCATCACGCTCTTTCCTCCAATGACGCCAAAAGTATCAGAATATTTACCCTCAAGGTCACCTTCGGGATACTGAACAGGTCTCCTAGTGATAATCTCCACCAGTGCTTTCAAAACGGCATTGACGTTATCGAATTTTAGTCCACAACTATGAGGCACGTGTCTCCAATACTAATTGACTTGGGGCCAACACTGGGCTACCTCTATGTTGAACATTCCCTCCGGGTTGGTAATATTTCATGTCCAAGCCACTCTCTTGCTATCGAGTTCGAATCCACGAAACAGTTTGGAACAAATTTTAGCGGACGATTACATTTTGGTTCACCCTCGAAAACCGCAACAAAAGCTGGTAGATGGTAGACCATTTCATCTTCCAAAGCATTATTCCAAAGTTCGTGGTTCAAAATGCGACAACGATTTCGCAACAACCTAATATATACTGTTCTATTCATTACGCTTACTAAGGAAGACGTACAACAGAACATGAACTTGCCCCACAGAATACAACCAGTAATACAGCAAAACAATAAAATTTGTCGAAAGTCTCCTTGGAATTTCTAGGGAATTTGCATTAGCCTATAATAAATTCTTTTCGATGTTTGAAGAAAGATTTAAAGCTGGCACACTTTTGATCAGATCCCATGTCCGACCATCTGTGAATCTAGGCATTTTGCAACGTTTGCTTGTATTAGAAGCTTCCGCTGTAGATCAAGCTTGTTCGTTAACATTATTTTGAATGGAATTTTTTGCTGAAAATTTCAAAACAGCGGAAACTTATGTAGCAACCTAATATATGTATACACGCTGACCAAAAAGAAATCGCCTTTTGAACTTTCTTCCACAACTTTTTTTCAGGGTAAAGCTCAAGATTGCTGAATTTTGCGGACAATGCAATTACTCACTGGAATGTGTCACTGTAATGTGTGTGGTGTGTGTCAGTGCAGGACATTCTCTTCCAGAAACACTAATCAACAGAAACAGCATCTAATCTCCAACACCCGCCATGGCATGAGTCCTATCTCAGGGCTTCACTCCAACCCAGTAAAAGCGCGAGAATGCCGTTTTTTTATATCGCACTTCTCTTTAACATGATCCGACTGCCATTATGAGCTCCTCCAGGAACTCTATACGACTTGTTTCTTTGTGTCATAGGGACATTTATGCTGCAATTGGTTTTTTCCTTTTTCACAGAAAACTTCAGAAAACTTTGATAGGATGTGATGGTGACGTGCTGATGTCCATGAGCTACTCCGCCAGGTGGTGTTTCTGGCTCTGCTACACCAACAGGGAAAGGACTTCGAAAAACGAAAAAAAAACTTCCACCGGTGGCACTGTTGGTAAACCATCCTCCCAGTTTGGTCACAATTGCTTTCTATATAAAGTTTTTCGCAGCCCTTAAACGCCGGCCAAAGGCTTTTGGGTCTCCCCGCATGTTCGGCCAAGATATCTGAAGCGCTAGTGACTTCTATGACCCCAACAGAGCGTTACATCTTCTACGAAGCATCGAGGGGAATAAAATTGACCTCAGAAGAAGGCCGTATGAATGACGCAGCATTTCAGAAACTGCCAAAAAAAGTCGATTGAACCCATCTACAGGTTTCTGGGCGTCCCAGCCCTTGGCTGCTTTCTTGCATTTTGATAGATAACTTCCTCAAAAGCAAATTTGGTGGATTGGCCATCACTGTAAGCATGGAGTAGACACTGTTTTACGCTCCCATATTTCTCATAATCAGTTTTTAGGAAAATCCCTAAACCATTCAGAAAGAACATCTCTTGCGCTTTGAGGAGCAACCAAGCAAAGAAGTACTCTTTAAAGATTAGATGGATTTTGCAGCAACGAGCCGCTTTTTTCTGAAATTTGTTCTGAGGACAACTACTCCAAAGCAAAACCCTCCTGAAAAAGCCGGTTTTAGCAGGGAGATAAATGAAGCTTTTTTTCTTGGCGGATAAAAATGATGGTGGCTGTAATCGTCTAATCTTTACATATCTGTGTCGAACTGTGGCGTAACCATATTTACACATGAATATCACAATGTGACGAGAGTAACGCACAATTCTCCGAAATGACATAGGCTGTATGTATTTTCTAGTGTGCATTTAAAAAGCGAAAAGACAAGAGTGGTGATTCCACTGTTCTTCACACCACCTTCGTTCCTCCATTCTCGCATGTGCTAGACAATATATTGATTTTGAAACATTTATGCAATCATCTCATCTCTAGCCTGAAACTAACTAATTAATTTGTGAAGTAGGTTATTTGAGGGTGAGCAACATTTGCATGTCTGTTTCACAGCACTTCATAATTATAACTTCGATACCAATGCATAATATCTTCTTTATAAACAGAGAAGAAAGTTTCCTTGTGCACTTTTCTGCGCCACTCATCAATACTTTTGAAGCGCTTGACGGTGACATTCGATGCCTCAGTGAGGACGCCAGTGATGAACACATCGTCTATCTGTGCAATACGTAGTGACCAAAGTGAGCATACATAAAACAACAGTAAGCGGAAATGAATACCCAGAAGAATTTTTGTAGGTATACAACATCGAGCATGCGCTTAATGGTAGCCAGCGTTGTAATATACATCATCCCCGCACAGTGAGTAGGATATGTTGAGAGGCTCCATTCTTCCTTCTCGATTCTCCTAGAAATACGTAAAAGAATTGTGTAGAAATGCTTACATTCGCTACAGAATGGAGTAAGCTTTACTTAAAGGCAAGGTCCAGCGAAAACTCCGTTTTCCGAATTTTCGCTGACTTCGTCGCCCATGGCGACGCTCTGGATGAAATCAGCATCAAACTCCACAAGAGTGTCGCACAACTCAATGCTTCTATCGACGAACCTTGATGTGGCGTTTGCGTGTTTGCAGAGTCCATCCACTCGAATGGCGCTATACCGCGCGTCCCATATGTTTTCTATTATAAAGTCGTGGAACAAATTCATACCGGAAGGCCCGCACAGAGTCCTTCTGATGAAGATGGCTTTAGAAAGTGTTCACGGGCTGTATTTTTCAATGGACATCGTCCATTACCGTTCATTATGCATGCACGCAGCATTCATCGGCTGAAGCATACTTTCATATGGCTACCGTAATCTTCAAACTTTTTGTCCCATATCTTGCGGTAGATATTACGGTGAGTTCTCAAATTTGAAATACACAGATGATTTGGACTCCAGAGGCTGGAAAATCTGGATGGGTAAGATTTTGACTGGACCTTGCCTTCAACTGATGATCAGAACTGAAATGCAAAATATTCGCTACTATCTGTTTCAGAAAACATAGCGATTCAATGTTTTGTGTGTAGCTACGCGAGACACGTCAAATCATGGAAAGTGAGCGCTATCGGTAACTGGAAACGTGCCAAAACATGTCTCGCCTATAATAAGTGGCGAGACTTACCTCATCTTGGAAGCCTGCCAAGTGGCAAGTTTGGTGAAACAGACAGTATCTGAAGTGTCTTGTCAGCTACAAGTTCGAAGTTACTGTTGCACCAAGGGAATGCATAAAATTATCCTAAGCCAAGTGTATAAATCTCACCACTTAGAACCAGGTTCGTATTTTGGTGTAACGTTTGTACGTCTGGAAAAGAATGGATATTATCTCTACATAATATGTAAAGTCTCTCCATGCCTCTCACCTTGCGCAATATATTTCGTTCGTTTCCAAATCATCTTTGATAAACTGAGCAGCTTTCTTCACATTCCAGCCTACATCGTCATCTAGTTTGACAATGGCTTTGACACTCTGACATGATGAAGCAAGGTAACGAAGTTCTGCTAGCTGCTAAAAGGCAAGGTATCACTACGGAAACATTGTTGATATATCGTGGAGCATTCTTTTCGAACGCATGTTGTGATTTCGATAAATTTCTGCCGACAACAGGCATTTTTGGCTTTAATGCAAAAGAGAGATGGATATGGTCCACAGAGGACATTTGCCTCTATAGGGCAATTTATACTGGATGCGTGCGACTGACGCGCATGCGTCTATATGGTGAAGAATAGGGGTTAGCTGCATCGTAGTCGCAGCACAGTCGCACGCGTTTACGGCCTCGCGACGGCCGCGCGTTCTTTTCATTAAGAATTTCATGCCGCCTTGACCGGTCTTCATGGAAAATCTTTCGCAAATGAATGCTTGCGCCTGGTAAGTCGCATCTGGTATAAATTGCTCTTATATAGGCAAGGTAATGCATTTTAACACTATGAAACTGTTGTTGAAACAATCATGGAGCGTTTGCTTGAAGCACAAAATTATCGAGCTACATATCCGACTTTTCAGAAACTGTTGCGACAAAAAGATTATGCATGCAGGACAATGGATCATGGATAGGAAGAGTATGCATCCTATGGCAAAAGAGGATAAACAAAATTTCTTTATTACCGAGCTCCTCAAAGAATATTGGAATTCAGATCTATTAAAATATTAGAATATTAAAATATTGAATATTTTAGCATTAAAATGCAGATTTCCAACCTAATTAGATAATGTTGTTTGTGTTTATAAGCATTCGTAGGGGTTCCTCTCAGCTCCTTCTTCGGATCAATTCATCATCAGTTCGAAAAACAGCTTGGTCCAGAAAATTTGCCTAGCTTAAATTTCTTTTCCACTTTTCATAAACTGATGGCCCCTCTACAATTGAGCGACGCCAGCTTTTCTATTCTAATGATTATGAGCGATATAACTCACTATTTTGGTGATCTATTTACCTTGATACATAGAAAAAATTGGCACTGATGTGAAATAGTGTAGGAAGATTACAGTGAATTTTCTGTCAGCAGCGGAAGAGCAGAAGAATTTGGCGAACATTTGCACCTCGTTTCAAACAATTCTCAATTGATTTCATACTTTTAACATATTGAGCTTTGACTTATTTTCTGGATTTTTCTCAATCTTTAATTCGTTGGTAAGTCTAGTGAAATGGCCGCTACTCTTAGAAATTTCAATCCGTTCTGTCAATAAGAACCATAGAGTTATCGCTAAGCGTTTGTGAATGCATTCAGGAGTATAGTTGAACTTACCTTGTAGGTGAGATTTCGGTAACTGTCGAAATAGTTTGCTTGCAAAATATCTCCGTTTAAACGACTCTCTTTTTTCAGCCCTTCTTGTTGTTTCGCCGAGTATGGAAGCCCAACAGAGAATATGAGCGTGTACTTGAACTGAAAATTTTTGATGTTGGTTTTCCTTCTCCTACTTATTAAAACGTGAAGCTCGCTTTGTTGTTAATTGATTCTTCTAGATAATTTTTAAAACATCTTGAGGAAAAAGGAGCGATCAAGAGTTTTATCCATTGAATCTTAAGCATTTTCAATTAGGTGTACATATCGTTCTTCGAGCGTGCAAATCAAGAAGAAAAACCACACTTCTTAAACGTGCAACGGACGGGCAATTTACGGCAAATGTATGCGTGCATCAGAGGAATGAATTCAAAGTAAGAATTTTGTCACGAATACTTAGAGTTGAATGAAAGCAAGCCCGCGAGCAAAGGCATCTCACAACATATGTATGCTGGCTATGTGGGCGATGTCTGCAGTGCGTCGAGGCTCATTGGCGAAATATTGATACTATGTCCGCGAGCAAAGGCATCTCACAACATATGTATGCTGGCTGTAGTCCACAGCTAGCTAACAGCTAACCTGGAGTGTAGCTGTTAGCTAGCTGTGGACTTTTCACAAAGATATGACGCTAAATGGACAGTGCACGACCGGTCGTGCACGTGGTCGCAAACGTGTTAAAGTTGACTATATACAACCGTTCTGAGAACCGATTCTTTGAGGATTGTTCCTGTTGTTTTTTTTTGAAGATTGTTTAGCCAGTTGGTTTTCTGAAGATTGTTTAGTTTTATCTTACCTTCTGCATCAAACGTGGATTGCCGTATGTTTCACGCCATCTGTTCCTCCCCAGCTGATCGTCTGCTCTTACATGAACAACAACAACAAATTCTTTGCTGTTACATTTTCTCCTATCTGGTACGGCGGTGTAATTCAGAAGTTGCAGTCGCTGAAAGCAGAATGAGTACTGGACCTCGTTTTTGCGAAGCGGATTTTGTAGGGGAGATCCAGTGGAGTCCAAATATGTTGTCGCATTTTCCGAACCATGTAACCTTCTTCATATGTCGTATTGCGCCCAGTACTGGTGAGATTTCTGGAAGGCCAACCAGGCGCTTCGTTCTTCTTGTATGTACTCTGCTGGTTAGGAGTCATGAAATCTGCTATTCTTGATTTATTAATGTTCTCCGTTGGTAATTTCAATGCTGCTCATTATAGCATCAAAAGTCCTCTGCCAGATCTTCATTTTCAATTACATTATAACAGCATATGCGTGCATCTGAGGTCACCCTACTTTCAAAATATTATAGCTTGTAAAAAGACGTTCTCCATAAGTTTCTGTCACCATTCACTTGATCACTTCAATTATACGAGACGATGTGCCCGGCTTCGCTTCGGTGTTTTACTTCCCCTGCTCATTTACTACTTACTACCTACTTTACATTTACTTTATTTATTTATTTGCTCATAGCAGTAAACCCACTCTAGATGCTCATCATCTCGAAGGTAAACATGCTAACGGAACGCAGGTGGGCTTTTTCCCCGACTTGTGAGAGAAAAAGCCAGTGAAGTTTGCGAATGATAATTTCACCGAAAAGCACTCGCCGCACTCGCGTCCAGCGTTTTCGAGAATCCTTTTTGGAATGTTCTTACTGGTAAAATCGATATTAGTCTCAAATAACAGAGCAGCCCAATGGCAGCACGAACGCGTTTCTCCAGCAGCAATACTTCGGTTTCAAACCCCAAACTGGACGTGGCCTTCCCCCATTGCCGCCATAGTTAATTAATGGCAGCACATGAATCTAGGATGGCAGCAATGTCAGAGCTGGAACGCAGCCATATCCCGCGTTAGTCCTGCCATGGTAGCGGCAAGAACGGAGATACTGCTGCGTTCGTCCTGCTGGAATGGGTACCGAGTGATTCCGGAACGTCCAACGCAGCCCGAACACCTTCCTACAGCAGTTACATCGCGGAGTCAAAGCCAATTTTGTCGACCCACGAGCTGCTTTCCCGTTTAAAAGGCTGCTATTTTTTTGGGGGGGGGGCGAAGAGCTGGATAACATGTCGTAAACCAGGGATGGCAGTTGAAACTGGACGAGTCTCAGATTCAGCGGTGTTCCTAACGCAGACTCGGGTAACCTCATGGTTACCCAAGCTTTCGTGTGAACTCATGTTTACCCAAGCTTCCTCAAAAATGTTCTCGAACGCATGCGCGCCATCAGCTGCAGCGCTCGATGGACGCAGGCGGAATTCCGCATCCGCACGCGTCAGCCCAGTATCTCGTCTGGCCAATTGTTGTACTGGGCCACGGTTTTATCCGTGCCTCAGCCAGCCAGACAAGCCCCGCAGAGCTCACCTAGTCTCCACCAAAGCGGAGACTCGACTGAGATCTGAGGCTCAACGACCGGCTTATATACACCTCCCAGGGGATGGGACATCACGTGACAATGAGGGGAATGAACGCAGGACATGAGAGGTAGAAAGCAGGTTCAACGGAACCGCGGTTGGCCGGTTGAATTCAACACTTTGTCCAAGTGACGACCGTCGGCTATCGTGTCGATCACCATGATTGCTGGCGAAGTCTGGGAATACTCCAAGTGTGTACCTGTGAGGGTATCAAAGCGTTACGACATTCCACGATTGGTCAGTGATGGAGATTAGCGAGGATTAGCGAGGCCGGAGGGCCAGACTAGTATACATATAACACATAGACAACAGAGTTTCAAAGATAAAGAAATAAGGCCCCGATATAGGAATGGCAAATCTGAGGGACTATATGCAATTTCAGGACATGTGGACGGAATAGTAAACTAAAGAGAGGCATGGATTTGATACAAGAAGACCTTCAAGAATTATCTGTACTTCCTTGAAAAGATAGTTGATAAGAAGAAGATCTCGCATTTCGATAGCTAGGGGATAAAGGGATAAAACCACTCACAGAATCTAAAAACAAAGTATTGCCAAACATCCGTCTTGCTCTACTATTCACTTCCTCGATGATTCCGTCACGTGTAACCTAAACTATTATTTATTGACAGTATCACATGGGTGGGCATGACTGGAGCGTGAGCAATTTTTATTGCCACCTAAACTATTCCAACTGATTTCACTACCGCTCTTTCATAAGCATTATGCGGAGCTGTCATCACATTCGATAGATTTACCTGCTTTCTAGGAAACATTTTCACAAAACTAAATTCTTGCTATGTTTGAGATCACCGTTCCAAACAACTTGAAATCTAGCAACTTTGCATGGAACGAACATGTATTACTGCGATTTCAATACATAAATCATAATACAGATAACGTTCAATTGAGCGCCTTCCAATTTTTTTTTATTTTATAGGAATACTAGACGGTGGTGGCGGCGTCCGCTCCTCCACGAGGTGCCACTGGAAACTCCTCACCGTTTTGGTGAGGCGAGCTGATCGCGGACGACTTCGATTCCGGCGACAGGCTAAGTGACAAGCCGGCCGAGGACCACCCCGTCACGTCAAAAATGGATGGAGTTGCCAAAGAATATGAATATGGCTAGGGCGTACCCCGGAAGCGACGCGCGGCTATACGGCCCGGTAGACGTGTCAAATGTGCGAGGGTTACCGGCGTTACAGGGACGACGTCGGCTAAACAGGCTAGTCCCAAAGATCCGTATTGCCTCACTGAATGTGGGCACGATGACTGGATGCTCGCGCGAGTTGGCTGACATGTTGGAACGTCGACGCATTGACATCTGCGCCGTACAGGAGACTAAGTGTAGCGGCTCGAAGTCTAAAGAAATTGGAAGCGGCTATAAAATGATGTACCATGGAAGCCCGAGAACGAAAGCAGGCGTAGGCATAATTGTTTCTGAGAAGTTCCGTGATGCCGTCATCGAAGTACAACGCTACGATGACCGACTGATGAAGATCATGATTGCTTCCGGTTCAGTAAAGATCCACTTCTTCTCAGCATATGCTCCGCAATCAGGGCTCTCGGACAAGATCAAGGATGTATTCTGGACTCTACTTGATGAGCAGACCACCGCCGTTCCCAGCGAAGATTTCGTCATAGTGGCTGGTGATTTGAATGGTCATGTTGGTATAGAAAAGAACGGAAATTGTGCGCATGGCGGTTTTGGTGTTGGTGAAAGGAATGCTGATGGAGAGCGAGTCTTGGAATACGCAGATGCACATGAACTTGTGATCACCAACACGTGGTTCCGTAAGCGAGTAACGCACCTCCTGACCTACTACAGCGGCACCACATCGTCACAAATTGATTACGTACTTGTTCGGCGACGTGATCTGAAGGAAGTCCTCGACGTTAAGGTTATTCCATACGAAACCGTAGCTACGCAGCATCGTCCTCTCGTTTGCACGTTACGCATTGAACCACCGAAACAACACCGTGAAGAGAGAAATGAGCCGAAGAGGATCAAATGGTGGCGTTGGAAGGAAAAGGAGCATGAAATCGTAAGGAATATTCAGCTGAATCTTGTTTGTAGTGTTGATAGCGCATGGCACGAAGTTACGAAAGCAGTCCACACTGTTGCACGAACAGCACTAGGACTCACGAAGCCTGGCCGGAGAAAAATCGATAAGATGCCTTGGATGTGGACCAACACTGTCAAGGAGAAGGTGCAAGCAAAGAAGCAATGCTATCACGCTTTCCTCGCTGACAAGTCACTGGCCAACTGGCAGCTATATCGGATGGCAAAGAAAGAAGCTAAGAAGGCGGTAGCTGCTGCAAAGGCATCCCGTTTCGAAGATCTTTATAGAAAGCTTGATACACGCGAAGGTGAACGGGTTCTTTACAAGCTGGCCCGAACACGATACCGCCAAACACAATATGTCGTCAAATTCGTTGGCGTTAATGATGAAGAGGGAAACCTTATCACCGACCGGAAGAAGGTAGCTGAGCGATGGGAGCGTTACTTTGAGAACATTTGTAACGAGGAATTTCCGCATCCATCAATCCCACACGCAAACCCGGTATATGGTGCGGTCATGCCAATCTCTGTATCTGAGGTAGAAATGGCAGTGAAGACGATGAAGCCCGGAAGAGCAACTGGTCCTGATGACGTGGCAGCAGAACTGTGGCGATCACGGCACTGGCATCCCGCTGCATGGCTGGCCCAGCTCTTCAACAGGATTATATTTGAAAAGAAGATACCCGATGAATGGAAGCGCAGCACAACCTTACCAATCTGGAAAAAGAAAGGAACTCCGGCAGAGTGTTGTAACTACCGTCCCATACGACTCCTCCCACACACGATGAAGATATTTGAGCAAATCGTTGATCGACGGATACGTGAGATTGTCGAGCTATCTTCAAACCAGTGCGGCTTTGTGAAAAACTGTAGTACTACCAATGCGATCCATGCCGCAAGACTACTAGTGGAAAAGCATCTCGAGAAAAATGCTCCTCTTCATGTGGCTTTCCTTGATCTGGAAAAAGCATTTGATCGAGTTCCGCACGAGGTCATATGGTATTCGCTGCGAATTCACGGCGTTCCAGAAGAGCTAGTAGTTTGGATTAAATTACTTTACGATGGAACAAGAAGTCAAGTTCGGACGCCAAATGGTACTTCGGAAGAGTTTCGCGTGAACGTCGGAGTGCACCAAGGCTCGGCACTATCGCCGCTGCTATTCATACTCGTCATGGATGCCATTACGAAGGACATTCAGAAGACTGTCCCGTGGACTCTCTTGTATGCGAACGACGTCATGTTGGCTGCGAATACGAAGGCTGAGCTCGAACAGCAAGTACAAACTTGGCAAGATCGTCTGGCGGACTTTGGTCTGAGACTGAATGTCAGGAAAACAGAATATCTGACGACAGACAAGAAGGAGCAGGACACGGTACGCGTCAGTGGTGAAGAACTGCCAAGAACAAATGCCTTCAAGTATCTCGGATCGTTTATCAGAAATGATGCCTCCTTAATGACCGAGCTGAATGCGCGCATAAACGCCGGATGGATGAAATTCCGTGCCACATCGGGCATCATCTGTGACCGAAAGATCAGCGACAAACTCAAGTCAAAGATCTACCGGACAGTGATCCGTCCAGCCGCGCTTTACAGCTCTGAGTGTTANTTGAGGTAACATCATAAACGTGCGCAACTTGGTGTTTTTCTTGGGCAACGAAAGAGCCGTTTCAATCTGAGCGAAACTATTTTAGAGACCTTCATCTAGTCATTTTTAGCTGTGATATTTCTGATATAGTCAAACATTGCACCACTTTCTAGTCATCTGAGGGCGCGCTCTTGATTTTTTTCTATTTTTGCGTGTGTTCTTTGCTCTATTCTACCGAAAATGTTCTTTTAGTCATTTTTAGCTCTGATATTTCTGTTATCTATCTTCCCGGCTCCAGCTTATTTCTGCAATCCATTTCAGATCTGACGCCCGTCAGTACACTATGCACAGTGATCGACTTGTGCCGAAGCCTGTAAGTCTTGCTTTTCTATCGAAATCTGGTTGCAGTCACATTATTATATGTAACATCTTCCAGAAGAGGAAATTGGTGATCCGCACCCACGACACACTGTGAAGCAACTGATCCCGGATACCGCACGTTGCGAGCAGCCGCCGAAACGACCATACTCTACGTTCGTCTTTTCCTGTCTTTTCTTTTATTGTTCTTCATAATTTCTATTCGTTTAGAACTGTTTTGTTCTGGTTTGGCTTTTTTTAACACAGTAGCCAATGCCTGGTATGGAACATTCCCTCATCGGAAACCGCTGCTGTGATCACTACTTGTTAAACCTTTTTGTTAGGGACAATTAGAAAACGCGCGAGAGATAGTCTTATGTAAACTGAAATATGTTGTGCTACGTTGGAGCTGGTTTTTTTATTACGTCTGGCTCGAAATTTGTAAAAGTGCAGCTATAGCGGCTTTCAGTAAGGGTTTGTGAGTTTGGTTATGTTAGTGTTTTGATCATACCCGGTACAAGTGGTAGACCACGGCGCATGTTGTACCCGATTTTTGACATTCTACTTGGTTTTGGTTTTTCACGACGTATTCCCCGACGTCTCAATCTCGGCTTTTCCATGGATTTATCATTTTGATCCTTGCAATCCATTGCATCAAACCTCAGACTAAAACTTCTTGCCCGCTGACGAATTCTGCCATTCGAGAATGGGAAAAAATGAAAACTCGGAACACGACCCTGTTTTGCAAAAATAAAAACATCCGCAACAGCTTGATTCAACATATTACTGCTACCTCATAAGACACCTCCTCCATTCCTTGCTCAATCGGTAATGACATCAAACGATGTCATTTAACCCAAAAAGGCTAGACTACTTTCCTACTTTTTGTGGGCTCTCAATTTGTACACAAATTTCTAAGAAACATGCCTAATTATCTAAAGGATGTCTATATCTTGAACTATAAAGCTTTTTTTCATATATTTGCGATTACTAACGATTTGGCTTGCTTTCTCACCTAATCCAATTTTTTGCGCATTTGTTACCACTTACTTCCATGAAGATTCTCACTTGTTTTTTAACCCACTTTGCCACAAGGTGCTCATTTGTTTTTGAACTCACGTCATCTGAAGATGCACTCATTGTAGTTTGTAGTTCATCTGTTTCGTTCTAGGCTTTTTTTTTTTGCTATTAACTAACTGACGTGGTCCTTTGACTGGTGACTCGTTTTCTGGTGGTCTAATTTGACGTTTTTCATGAAGATGAATTTGTTTACATTCGGAGTTTTTTTTGGTATGGAACATTTACACTGTGCATGTATGTTTGCTATAGTATATAGCGTTTATTGTTAATAAACATGTTTTTAGGTTCACGATTTTATGCATTCCATTTATGAGCTATGCGACGTTGGAAGTGAGTGGGCCAGTATGAAGGTACGAGGGGCCCGCGGCCCTCGTTGGGGAACTCTTCCCTTTCAAAAATAGGGTTCTTGCGGGACGATGATCCAATTGCGGGGCGACAATAACCTATTCCTGGGGTAACAATAACCTATTCCTGGAGGGACAATAACCCATTCCCTGGGCGACGATAATCCAACTACAGGGGGACACTAATAGTTTTTCTGGGGCGAGAACAGCATTCTAGTTGGGACACAGAGCAGTATAATTTCATATTCACTTTCTTATTTTGCAGCTGTTCCCTTAATGACAGGGGGGTAGACCCAATTTCCAACAGGAATCCAATTCGGCGATTGTCTGAGGCTGTAATTGTACCGAACAAAGCAGCGTTGTACACAGTACAACAGCACTCACGCTATCAGAGACAACTCGGAGACAAAGTGACGCTTTGCTTTCTTTTTTTTCAACATAACAATTTATTATCGGAAAACAGGAAAACACATGGTGAGTATAGGAGTAAAAATGCCGATATCACAATATGAGTATTATTTCTGGGGAGGGATTGGTGGAAGGTGTGGAACTCATGACAAGGAAGAGCGGTGGCCGCCAACACCGCAAGTCCGTCAGTGGAGAAAAATCGGGGCTCCGGATACCAACTTAGTAGGTCCGTCAACCAAGTCAATGTCCACTACCGCACCAGCCGGATGTTGCAGGGTCACAAGATTCCGAACACAACAGGATAATGAAGAGAACTAGGTGATGAACAACGACAGAGCTGCAGTTAAAAAAAGATGATTACAAAGTGGTCACATGAGAAAAGATGTGCAAAAGTAACTCGTAGCAATCGAATCAGTATGGTGAAGCTAACAGGACTTCTTGCGAGGCGTAGCCACTCCAAACATGAGACCTACTATGATGCGGGAGCTCTGTATAACTATTGACGACAGTAATTCCAAATGCTAGACTGTGCAATTCTTGTCGCCCATGATCTACAGTGCACAGTGCAGTCGCCTTATTGAACTTGTTATGAATGACTGCGGGCTTCATAGCTGTCAGATGCGCCGAGCGAGCATGTATTAGGATATTCTTACAGCTTTCTCTGCGGTGCCATTTTACCCTGACATTGCCCCGCGATGAGCTGATTTGGATAAAGAAGGGTAGGCAACCATTTCGTGATTTCTTTCGTGTGAGCCTTTCTGCTCATGAAGTAGTTTGCGAGAACTGGTGCCAGTCGCTAGCGCATAGCTAGACGTCTTATTTGGTCGGAGTACATGCGAGACCCCTCAAATGTGTTACAGCTGAAGTACCCTTGATGATAGCGAGCGAACGGTCCACACAAGCGTCCACGTATCTCGAGATCTATATGATAGTATCTATTGAAGAAGCTGATTCAGCTCCGCAGAATTAAGCCTTGGCAGCACTACAACAGGAAGCCCGTGAAGATATCAAAAGCCCTCAAGGCCACTGGGAATTACATTCTGGTCCAATATTGTGAGGAGAACATAACGAGCACTTGCGTTTCACATCTTTCCATTGAAATTAATGCTTTTCTCGGAGAAGCCTTTTTGGGCACGTGTGCTGTATTATTCCTGAGTGCTTAATCTTGCAAACTCAGATAAGTTCACTGAACCCCACTCCGTGGATCTTGGGACGCTGATTCTGAGAAATGTGAATGTTTTGGACCTACTTGTCATTCAACGAAGTGATAACACGAATATAGAAAAAAAAACGCGCCTAATACAATGACTGAAAGGGAGATATCTTTGTGCCGCGGGATGTTATAATTTTCTAGAGTCGCATGATTTTTTTTTCAAACCTGAGGCTGTCTACCAATAAGAGCTAGAACTATGTTGATGCTCTCTGATAACATCAAATGTTAGAATTGTGAATGAAAAACATGGGGTACCCATAGTAAGTGCAAAAAGCACTAAGTGCAGTTACATATGTAAGTCTACCGTATAATATAATAAGGAGACTCATGCAAATTCAATTTCAGAATCCATTCACCCATATGCTTTTAGAATTTGAGATTAGGTATCATTTTTTGTCAAAGCTCTTCACTTCTGCTAATGGATCCATCTATGATATTAAAAGCTTTTCTCTCACTTTTGCGTCATAAAGAAACGTCAATCCTGCATCTTCCTCGATCTCCTAAAAGTTCCATAAATGGCACGGCTTACAGTTATTTTTAGCATGTAGAGCCTCGGGGGATTCCCATAAAAGGAACCGCCTATGGCAATTTTCAGTGGCAGCCTGAAGAGGCTTAGGCGTGCTCTTTCTCCTTCATAAACTTGAATTTTTCTGCACAATTCTGCAATATTCCAGAATGAGGGTCATCAACTCCCTTTTCATTCTCGTCGCCATCCTGTCAATGCTTAGCTCCGTTGCTTGCTACTACCATAGGTACAATCCACGTGAGACAACTACGACTGAACGGAATGACATCGATTGGGGAAGACGCCGTTATGGATAAATGGGAATAAAGTTGAAGTCATTGCATTACTGCGTTATTACAACATACGAAAAATTTTGACAATGCCAGCAGGAGAAGGTAACGACATTTTCAAGAAAAATAGAGTTTTATCTCCACTGAACACAAGTAAATGAGGGTGTAGCACTGCTACAGTTTTTCATTCATCATGCTATTGTATCCACTCCGAACTTTAGTACCACGGTGACTTCAGCGTTATCCCATGGTTGATATTCGGCATGTAAACGAATGGAGGGGCCACCATGGACTACTAATGGGCCCACCGTGGGCTAACCTACTATTAGAATCAGCTGCTGTCTAAAATTTGTTCACATGGAGAAGTCGAAGCGTGGGTTAGCAGTGGGCGAATGGTGGCAAATTGTGGTTCCACCGTGGTTTTTTCAAGCATGGTTGGCACACCATGGAGAAATAATGGGCCCACCGTAGAAGTGATAACAATGGTGGGCTAATGGTGGGATATTTGGGGGCGGACACCGTAGTCGAGGGATAACCGGGGGAAAATACTGGACCCATCTTCAGTTGGGGTACATCCGCTGGGGTGACAGGAACAGGGCAGGTCATCCTGCAGCGCTAGTACTAGCCGCCTTGATAGTGGTGCCTAACAAGTATAACTATAGACGTATTAATCCAGAATAAGTTTTATGTTCGATTGCATTGGAGCAATTTCTAAGCTTCTCATCTTACTTCTTATTAATTGGCACTTCAAGTGTGTGTGTGTGTGTGTGTGTGTGTGTGTGTGTGTGTGTGTGTGTGTGTGTGTGTGTGTGTGTGTGTGTGTGTCTGTGTGTCTGTGCACGAGAACCAGGCCTCGCCGCCAAAAACAAACGGCATCATCGTGTTCAGCCCGTCGAGTTATATACGAAAATGTGGTAAATTTTGATTTTTACCTTGATTTACAGGTGTTTTGAGCCACCTTTCTCATGTTCAGACATGTTAATGACCGACTGTTGTGTTTATCACAGTTGGAATGAATGAGATGAGCCCAGACACTATAAATAGGAGGAAATGGGTAGGATCACTTTATGTCGAAGAGCAGGAGCCAGGAAGGCGGTGAAGGACACGGACGAGGGGTGACGCTGTAGGGCTGGGCCGGCGCCCAGAAGGGGTGATAATGCTATGCAAAGGGTCCACTTTTGCGGCAACGATGCGTTGAGGCCCAAAAGTGGGGGAACACTAGGAAACGAGTCCAACGGTGTGATAACGGTGTGCCGGCGTTCAAAAGCGGGGAAACGCCTGGAGTTGGGTCCAACGGTGTGATAAGGGTGCGCCGGTGCCTAAAAGTGGGGAAACGCCCTGAGACGGGTACAATGGTCCTAAACAAGGAAAGACGTCGCTCGCCTGTTGCACAGCTGTGGAAAGGGCGCCTCGCAGCCAGAAAGCTTGAAAGTGCAAAAAAAAAACGAGAGTTTTGATAAATGAGCAATGGCCGGCGTGGTGTTAGGGAGATGCCACATGCAGAAAACGCGAGCGAAGCGAGCACAAAAAGAAGCCTGAGAGTCCGGCGTCAGCCGGACGATCAGGCTGGTGTAGGATAAAAACACAACGGACCCGTATAGCAACCGATGGCTACAAAAATACTACGAAAATGAGTTCCTCGAACGCGTAAGCGCTTCCAGAGCCAACGCTCGGCGAGGCGGACGGTGGTGACAAGACGGATCTATCCGTCCGCACCGCACCAGCACGCAACCGCATCCCACGCATCTGGTCTGGCCAGTCGTTACAGTGGGCCACGGTTTCATCCGGGCCTCAGTTGGCCAGATAAGTCACGTAGGGCTCGTTTGCTCTCCGCCGCAGCGGAAGCAAGACTAAGTTTCCAAAGCCGTCTGCAGAGAAAAAAAAAACAGGCTGCAGGAATACCTGCAAAAGTCCTGCGTCATGTGCACTCACTGCAAGTTTTGCTGCTCCTTCCTCATCTTCAGCAAGTATTCCTTCTCCAGCCAAGACTACCTGCTGGAAGCCTGCATCGGCTGAAAGTGGGCGGATTCGCCGGCGCTCCAAACGACTAGATGTCTAAGTGGTTGAAGATGTGTTGTATCTCAGGTGAAATTTTTCTAGCCTAGACCGAGTAATTTCAGGAAGATTCTGCTTAATTATCTTGAAATTTCATCAGTAAAACTTTCCTAATGCTCCAGCATTCTGGAGATAAACTCCTGGAATTATTGGATAATAACAAGAATTCTTCAGCAATTTTCAGAAATTTCAACGTCACCTCGCATGCGAATTCATGTTAGACGTGTCCTTGCACGTTCACATTGGGCCTATGGCATACTTCACAGCGACACCGTCAAAAACAAAATGCTACAAGTTCTCATATCTTATCACATGGTTTGCGCTGGATTTCGTGTTGGCGTAGGAACGGTCGCATGAAAACTTTTGGTGGTGAACGGTCGCAGCGACAGCTTCGCTGTGAAGTAAGCCATTCCCATTTTACTCAGACATTCGCTCGGGAGTTCCGCCTGACAAAATAATGACTCTCGCTCGAGGGTGAGCGGGAGTCGAAAACAGGGCTAGGATTCATGAACGCATAACCGCGCGAAACCAGCTTAGCGGAGCGAACCTTACATCCTGTGTCTCCTCGTATTATGTTATCTTTACGAGGACCCATCACGCTAACCATCTTTAGATTCGGTGATTAACTTTTCGTGGATCCCAGCACAGCTAGTTTTTGTCCCGCAACATCCCGATTTTGTCCCGCAAGCTGCGGCGGGAGACCGGATTTGTCCTGAAAATGATGCCATTATCATGGTGCGGGAGACCGGATTTTGCCCGAAGCTGAAAAACAAAAGAAAACAAAAATGCACGATGACCGCAACGCCTATGCGGTCCGTGGGCCGACGCCGGCCGCTACTAGCGGATTTCGCATCCGCGTCACGGCCGAGCGCGACCGCCTCCCACGCATCTCGGGTGGTCTTCACACTGGGCCACGGTCTTAACCGGGCCTCAGCAGGCCAGACGAGTCCCGTAGGACTCCTCTCTCCGTCGAAGCGTGCAACTACCTCGGAAATTTTGCACGCACCTAATAATAAACAATAATGATAAACAATAATCAATCATAAATAATCAATCTTTTGAAAATAATAATAAAAATAAACGAATAAAAATAAACTAACACAAGATTTTTACATGTATTGCAAAGAAATTTCAAAAATTTGACGACCCATTCTCGGGGAGGCCCCCCATGCGTCCGCCTCATACGGTGATAGGTACTGGTTACGGAAAAATGAAACCATCCCGAATTCAGTTCTCTAAAGCTTTTCATGTTAGTTCTCCAAGTCTCTGTTGTAGGGCCTCAATTGTCATGTGTATGAGGTGATCCAGAATGTTTGATCTACTATTGATTTTTTGTGATCTATCCTGGAATGTTCTGGAACCTCACCTCTCGGGGTATATAAACCCCGCCGTTGTCACTGTATTCATTCGTCTTATTCATACGACTTACTCGCCAGTGCTGTATTATGGTTCTTCTAATGAACTGTTCAACTACTACGGCTACTACGACTACCGGACAACCACAACAGTTTCGGTCGCCACGGTAGCCTCCTTTTATTGCAATAATGCGATGACATTTTGAAATCTCCGTCGCTCTGAGGGCTCGGTTTGGAAAATGAAATCGCTAGAAATATTACTTTTGGCGTCAAATGATTCTGGAAAACACTTGAGAAAGTAGTGACAAAGACAAATAGGCAAAGAAATGCAGCGCTTTTGACCAATTCATGAAGTATCTTTAGAAAATTCGGCGGTACATTCTCGTGAGGAAGCCCGCTGCCCTGTTGAAATAAAGCCAACAAAACTAATAGTAACGATATAAAGCAAACTCTTCTGTTCATTTTCAGAGCGTTTTCTGAAATGGGGTTGGCAAAATGCTAGAAATGTCATTGGCAAAACGCTTTGTCGCCACTTCTTATTAGTGCGATATTCCAATTAAAAATAGGTCACCAAAATTTTTGATCAAGTTGTTGGCTACCCGTTTGGCTTTTTTTTCATGAATCAGGTCTGTTAGATTTATTGCGTATATGTATTTCATGTTATTTGTTACAATTTCGGAGAGCCAACTACTCCCAGTAAGACAATGTCTAAGGCATTGTCAGCAGCAACGATAGGTGCTATTCGCCTTTGAAACAAAGGAGTAGTTTTTGGTCATCGTTCGGTGCTTTTTCCGTGATAATAGTTCAGTTTTCGCTATGGTAGCTATTCTATTCTGCTGCTGTCGGGGCGGGGCCATCGGTTCTGCTGCTGACAGGGAGGTGCTTATCTGTCCTGTTACTGTCGGGGCGGTATTAAGTCATTCTGCAACGCGAAGGGCGGTGGTATTGCTTTGCAAAATTTTCATTCTGCCTCTTTCGGAGCGGCTAGAATTTATTCTGTTGCTATCGTGGCGGTGGCTATCATAGCGCATCGTAAGGGGCGGCCGCGTGTCTTAGTACTCAAACCCAAACTTACATACAGTCTGTTCTCTCAAACTTACACTGCCATCCTCGCCCCAATCGAACACGCACGCGCCGCTTTGTTCGATCGGGGCGAGG
>JARK01001352.1:1572849-1590580 GCA_000688135.1 Ancylostoma ceylanicum | reverse complement strand
CCCCCCGCCCTTCCTCGAGAATGGGTCACCAAATTTTTGAAAATAGTTTACAATACTTTACAATATAAAAGCCTTGTATTAGTTTATTTTTATTTGTTTATTTATTATTATTATTTTTTAAACATTGATTATTTATTATTTACCAAGCCAAGCGCCGCTTAGCGGCGCTACGACTCGGATCCGTGTGCCACGTTACTTTTCGGCCAACTGAACCCAAGAAGAAAGCGAAATCCTCTGGCGAAGTGGCGCTTTGACTCGGGCCCGTATGCCACGTTACCTTTCGGCTAACTAAACCCAAGAAGAAAGCCAAATTGCGAGCCTGTGCCACGCTTTCTTTGGGCAAACTGAACTCTAGAAAATCACTGTCTTCCTCACAGAGCGCAGCGTAGAACCGCACAAATTTTCACATAGTCAAGTCGCTGTCATGCGTGGTAGGAACCTTTGCGGTGCTTGCAAGGGTACATCTCAGCGTGGCATACAACATCAACTGTGTTATTTTCTTTTCGTTAGCACAACATTATGTTATTCGCCGGCATATTTTGCTCAATTGGCATGTTAATCATCAATGTATTTGTTATCTAACGACGTAGAAGTTCAATGGAAAGTTCTGTCGAACACCTGCAGTGTTGGATGGTTCAAGGCTCTCTGTACTAAACATGAAATGGATAGTTACAAGAAACTAATTTGGAATCTTGTTTTAGAAGATTTCTGCTACCACTGGACGAAGAAGGAGTGCTTTCAATCCTGGTTTTCTTACTTTAAGGCTACAAGAAGTTTGTCCACGAGGTTTTCAGAGATACAAAGGAAAATGACAAGATAATACGCATTTGTAAGTCTTTATCTCAACTCAGCAAGATCTGTTGCAGTGTTTTTATGCAAGAAATTTGAGTTTCGCTGAGATAGCTTCCTTTCGCTCCACAGTGAATGATATTCACTTTCCTCGTTTTCAAAAAACCTCATCCTTTGAAAGCTTTTTGTTGCAACTGAAAAGTAGAATGTGCCTAACCATGAGTAATAAAATAGTGTTTTGATGTAATGCATCGACTTCGTGCAAAAGTACAGCGAAATACCACAAAATTGGGGTCCTGCACTTTGATTAAAAAGCGTGGCTCACCGGTGAGCCACGCGGTGGTCGATGGGTTAACGTTCTTCTTCATCTCCTTCCTACACCATTGCCTCCCTCCCCACCCGTTTCTCACCTTTTGTGTGATCGCACAATCACCATCACTGGCCTACCGTGGAATTTGGAAACAGTATGAGATTGGACTGGGGCGGGATAGCTGCCCTATTTTTGTCTCTAAGGAGGATAAACGAATTTCATTATACACGAACACGCAAATACAGATTGAACGCCTTATTTTAAGCCATAATACTATCGAATTCTATAGAAATTGATACTGCAATTTAAAAAAATCTGCGTCCCTGTTCATGAATAAATTACGGAATGTTTGAAGAGGAAGGATATACTTCAAAATCGACAAAAATATTGCAGTTTTTTGTATGAATGTAGCCTTCGATTGAAATGCAAAAGCGAACTCTGCTCTGTTTTCTAGTTTAGAAAGAAGCGGCTCCGTTCTGCAATACCATTAAGACCGAATTTCATAAACAAGAGCTACAGGGGAAAAACCACTTACATTGAGAGTGGGCGTCTACGATGATCGAGTTTAGCTAAATGGTTGTAATTCATCACAGAGTGGTTCGCTTTCGCCTCCATTATCGTGATCATATTAATTTATGCAATCCAACGAATGTACATTTTCGTTTGTGATGCGATGCTCTCCGTGTATTGTAAACCTTCGATAATAGGACAAGTTTGCCACATGATGGGCCCACAGCTGTAGCTGGGAGTGTGCAGAGATCCGGTTCTGATTTTCATTCTGATCGTGAGCAGGGTTCATTCGTGTTTCAGAGTGATCGACGAGCATTTCAGTTCACATGACGTCTCATTGCAGCCTCAGATACTCATCGAAATGGATTCTTGTTGGAACATAGGGCACATACGCATTCAACGCCTCTATAATGCTCAGATGAAGTAGAATTCGTGGCACATCCCACTTGACGGGATTGATCAACGCTGACCACTTTATCCTTTTATGAGAGAACTATATTGAAAGGAAATATCGATTGTATCCATTTTATTGATTTTCCACCATTTTTGCTCATAGATTGGGGAAAACGCGTCTATTGGGGTTTTGCTACAGGCTGATCACGAATAAGACAATCATTTTCCATGAGAATATCGATTATATCAATTTTTCGTCATTTTGCTGATGTGTCCGGAAGGCGTGTTCATTGGGGTTTTCCAATACGCTGAATACAACTCTGACAGCCACACCAAGAAGCTGGAGACGGAGTGCTGTGTGGGAGGCTGTCGTTAAAGTTGCGATATTGTATTATTTTAAAAAATGGCTACTCTGATGCTATCTTCTGCAAACAATCAATCCTCCATAATTAAACGTAGAGTCGATTTTAATACTAATCACTTATGAAAACTAGCGTCCGGGCTGTTTCTAAATTTTGGGATGAACGTGTAGCTGGAACAGAAGATAAAAGGGAGGTGAAAAGGAGAGCGAATGCGAAAAGAGGGTGTAAAAGTTGCAATTGAAGGGTCATTCGTTAAGGATAGTTGGAGAGATGATAGAGAAAAAAATGAATGCAATACCATCTCAGACAATGCTTCCAAAAATAGTTGTTTCGTTTCGATCCCCGGAGTTAACCTCGTCAACTTCTCATGTGAGTTGAAATAAGTTTCAGGACTGATGCTACTTCTATTATTATTCTGTTCATTATTTTGGGCCATCCTATTGTGGTGCAGTTGTGGAGAATCTGCAGCCCTACCATCGACATTGCTTTGATATTATCATCTCTATAATAAAGTGTAGCACCTCATCTCATTGGTATTTAATACCCTCCGAGAAGCCCTACATCCTTTTATTGTAGATTATTTAATTCTTATCAACATTTGCAATAAAACGACCGTTGAAAAATGAAAAGTTCTAAAGAACTGGAGTAGATATAAGGCAGCACATATCCATAGGACGAGTATGTACAACATTCAAACTGAAAGACAACATATGCGTAGGCTAGAACTTGGATGCTCTATAGGTGTCTGGGCGACGGTCGCCTGTGGCAGATGAGGAGTAGTAGCGGTCTTCGGCAGTGTAGATGACGCCGCCGCCGGAGAGGTTTCGGCTACGAGGTGGAGGAGGAGAGTCTTGAACGTGGATCGGATGCGAGACGATGTTGCCCGTCAGCGGTGGTGACGCTAAACTGAAGCTGAAGTGAATACAGGGTTGGTCTGCGTCGAACGCACGTCAAGGCACACCTTGACTGTTGGCGGCAGCGCGCTGACGACGTTGACGAAGGCCAAACCAGCCGAGGAACCAGATGCCGAGCGCGCACACGCACGGGATGCAGCAGCACAGCAGAAGAAGGCCTATTCCCAGGATGATGCCCAGGATGCGGCCGGCGTACCAAAAGTCTCCGTCACTAAAGAGTACGTATTGTATACACATATTGAGCAAAACAAATCGATAACTCACACATATACTGCGATTACTTTTTATTTATTAAATGTTTATTAATAATGACAATAAATCACCACATTCTGATTTCTGGGGCTAATGCACGTCTACGAGTTTCTGCTGGTCGTAAAGGTAAAAACGTCTCCATCAGGTGCATAAAGTACAGCAGGCGTCGCTGGAGGTGACCCCTCTGCGGCCTCTGAAAGCACGCGTCGCGACCGCGCCGCTTCAGCAGGAATCCCCTTCAGGACAACAATTATGGGGTGTTCTTGACAGTTAGTTAGTTTTCTTATCAGGTAACGTCAAATGTGACAAAAAAATGCCGAGAAAACCTAGATTCATCACTGCAGCGACGATTCCATCGTGAACGGCGCGGTCGCGTCGCGTTCTTTTGGAGGCCGTGGATGGGTCGATTGCATGAGATACGTTCCCCAGCTGCGTTGCGCCGGCCGCGAGGGGCTAGAGCATAGACAGGTGGAGGGTGGGTGGAGGCAGTGCAGGGACCCTTTAGAGTCCGTAGACGCAGAGAGCGAGAGGACTAGCGGTGCGCGGTCGCCTCCGGCCTTAGTTGGGGAACGTATCTCGTGCAACCGGATGGGTCACCGCCATCGGCGCCTACTGTACATGCAGTCATGGTGCAACGAGAAAGAAACGGGAAAAGTGCTGCGACTCCTTAGATGCATGACCCAAATTCGATTCTATAATTCTTCACACTGGCAACTTTTCTAAGCAAAAACGCATAAAGTTCCCAAGACCAAACTCAAGAGCAATAGACGTGCTAACTGTAACTCATTAATTAACAGCTTTTTAGGAGAATTACCCGTGAATTTGACCCATGCGAGTGAACCCGGGTATGGTTTTTGTTATGAATTGTGTGAAGAAGGATACGTGAGGACCTAGTGGCAACCAAATGCTCTTCACCTGGTTTTGCAGAACGATAATTTTCACTATATCCCAGCTTCGTGGTCAACAATCAGAACCCCATTCGACCATGTGCTGGGAAAATTCGGAGACACTTTCAGCGAGGCGCGGACTCAACCGAAACTGCACTGGAAAATCATACCATACCTCAGTTTGGTCGGTTTTGCAAGTTTTCGTCGAGACTTCATATCGGCTTAACGCGAAAGGAGAAATGGTGGGTAAAATTGAAATCGTTTTTGCGCTTCATTTTCCTCTAGCTGGTTTTGCTGCTGCTGTCCATGAGGAAAACGTTCGCAATTTTTCTCTGTTCCGCACAATTCGATTGGTTTGGATCCCTAGAAGATGCTGCAGCGATCGTACCAGGAGAGCACATGGATAATTAAATACTATCAGTCCAGTGAGACCCGGGTAGCGGTTCTTCTACAGAGTCTTGGCAGCAGTGAAATGTCGCTTTCGACTTAGTGTACAGCCACTTCTCTTATCGTCATTACAAATCTCTTTGGCTCTTCTTTTTTAAAATTTTCTTCTTTCTCCTATTTCACAATAAACACCCTTGTTTATTCACTGTTGATGTTTGACTGTTAAAAACATTGCTCTGCATTAGGGTAGTTTCAGAACTGATTAGTTTTTCCGCGTCACCTTGGGTAATTTCCCTATCTTCTTCGGAATTCTCTTCTCCTTCCATTCCGTCAACTTCAAAAAAAACGCTACGAAACAGCGTCGATAATTGATCTCGTCGACAAGACGGTGCGTATCAAAATTAAAGGCAAGGTCCGGGTAGAATTTCGTCTCCTGGACTTTTATTTAATTCGTCGTCCACGATGGCGCCGTAGGAAAAAATTCATTTTCAAAGGACTGTGCAGTCCGTTTGATAAGGGTGGTTCCAGGAAGAGTTCGTTATGGTGTCTGCATCCATGCGCATCATCCAACTCTGTCTATTGTGCACGCGAGCACCCTTTGTGAACTGGAGCATGTTTTCCTATGGCTACCATAGTCCTCAAACGTTTGGTCCCATATCTTGTGATAACGCTCACGTCGAGCTCTCAAACTTGAAATACGTGCTACACACATTGTTTGGACTCCAAAAAACGAAAAATCTGGATGGGCAAGATTTTGACTAAACCTTGCCTTTAAGTATCCACTCGTATCAGTGAATATTTTGGCTCATTCTGGTTCCTACGAAAGAAAACTTTCCACATAGAATTCTCGATATGCACTAACTCTATATTCTTGTACTGTAGTATTGTTTATTATTACTATTACTGTATTATTACTGTATATACCGACAGGAACTGTTAAGTTGTCGAATTTCGTATTGCTCTACTCCTTATTATCTACCACACGGCCCGTCCTGCTCCAAAGCGTTGAGTTGGAAGATATGTAGCATAGAAAACCAAACTCCAGAGATTTCAGAGGATTCCTTCTTTGTACCACTGTTTGGCTACTCCATTACCCCGAATCGCTCTGAAATTGTGAGGTCGAAAATATTCGGGAGACTCGCCTCCAAAGGGGGAAGGAAAGCAAGCATCCAAAATTGTAGAAAAATTTTGTTTTATCGTGTCTCCAAAATACAGTGGAGCAGTGAATTTTGCAGTAATTAACGAAATCGTTCCTAATAGCAGAACTTAGAGAAAGCACCACAGTCAGGGCCCTTATCCATAAGTATACCATCTACGGGCTCATTCTTGACGCAATTGCGCTTTGGCGACGAAACGATTTGAAGATGGAGTGGATATCGGATTGTTCCAAATGGAACCGGGTGAAGATATCCTGCAGTGAGACGAGTGGATTTAAACATTCGCGACTCATATGTATATATGTACATATGTCCACCTAGAGGATACGTTTTTACTGGATAACGTACGTATGTATGTAGCATCCAAACCACCCTAACATATCCGATAAAGCACGGGTATCCTACTGGACAAAGTATGTCGAATATAGACCCCAGGGCGGAAGATCTGCCTGCAAAATTATGCAAAGTTCCTTTCTACGTATCTCACAGTTTTTTGACCTTACTTCCATCTCATCTTCAAACACCAGAAAATAATTGTAATACAAAATCAACTTGTATGTCAAAATTCCCAGTGATTTCAGGAGTCAAACCAGTTTCCTTCGCAGGGGAAACAAAGGGGTACAAAGGAAACAAGGGGAGCATTTGTGGAATTTGGCTTCGAATATGATAATTTGTTCTTTGGAGCTAATTTCCGGTCGAGCTATGGTAGTGGGCAAATGAACGCCTAAAGGATTATCATAAACTGCAGCTTTGCTCTGATATCTCAGTGTAAGCCGGAGGTATGAATCTGTTAACCTCATCACTTGGCCATGTTAGGTGACGTGCTAAATAAGAAATAAAATGAATACGTATTTTTTATCCTAAAACGGAATATTTCTTTCAGGCACCGTTGCACCATTCCCTCGTAACTCTCCGCATGCTCTAGGCGACAGAATTTTGCTCCATGTTACCTCCCGTATCCATAGTCGTAGCCGTAGTAGCTCCTCTTCACTCTGCTCGCTCCCTCAGCCATCACTGACGCCACTGTCACTGCCATGAGGAGCACGAGCAAAGACCTCATCCTGAATATAGTTCTCTTTATAGGGTGGCAATTCAGAATGGGCGTCGGACCCTCCACAGAGCGGCGAATTCGTCACAAAAAGGATGAGGCAAACACTCATAACATCGATTTGTTACGGTCGAAAAGGTAAGAGAACGAGTTAGGTAAACAGGGACGACGGTCATGATGGAAAGGAATCAATCGTGGAAGGAGTTAGTCATATGGTAGGTTCAAGAGTTGATAACGTTTTTGGAAATGTGGTGCGGGACGAAACTGAGTTGGTGTTCGTTCTCGAAGGAGAATTTTATCCCTCGAGAACGAACCCCAAGTAAGAAGAGAGAAAATAATGTAACAAAATAATGGAATGTTTTCATGAGTGTATTCTCCTAAACAAGCTGGTGGAAAAGATGTTATTTTTTAGGGATAAGTTTCTCGTGAGCACAAGGAAGTTCGCCTACTTTTTTACATTTATTCTTAGAAGATAAAAAGGGATGGGGACAGTTATGCTGGAACATCACTAGCTGAGATATGTTAACAGTCAGTTAACAGTCGAAGGGTAGTTGACCGCAGCCAGAAAGAATCTCACCATCTGTTATTCCTACAGACCTTTTCAGAGTTTTTTGAGAAGGCAGAGTGCTCCCTTCTTAAAAATCTTTCTCAGGGGTTTCGCAGAAGCAGAATCTCCATGGCTGACGATAGTGAAGATACATACGGGTGATAGACTACGAAATTTTGGCAAGCCCACTTTTGAATGTTTTTTTTTGCCAAGCATAGGTAGTGCGACTCTGCCCTTAAGCTGAAAACTTTCGAAAACATGAACCGATGGAGAATCGTAGAATTTGTGGCAGACGGCCACAGTTTTCATTTTTATTTGTGGTGGCAGTTTTGATTTTCAAACAATATTGTCAGCAACTGCAATCGTACTACTAAGAAACTGAGTAAGGAAACAAGTTCCAACTTACGTATGTGCTAATCAAATTTTGTAGGATAAAATTTCATGAATAGGATGTCTTTTTCATGAGCAATTTGTTTATGTATTTGTGGTTCAAAATCTTTTGTTCCCTTCCCATTCCATCTTCCCGAAACACTCAAGGCAATCTTTATCTTTTTTAGATTTTCGAATCATTAGTGGTGAGAGAGCAAGCCTCCTCTCTCGAGCAGAACAATACTCAATTCCAACTCTTTTCTATAGAGACTTATGTAGTTAAAAATAAGCAAGGTCGGCTGACCTTTTCTCCGACCTCATCGAACGTACAGTATCTGCAATATTAGTAGAACCGTAAATTGCATAAAGGAGTGCTTCTGCATCCCTTTAGACCAGTTTTTTTCTGTGTTCTTTCCTAATTCTCCTTCGTTTCTTTTGAGAAAATAAATGAAAGAATGTATTCAAGAGTAAGAAGTTGTGATTTTGAATCTTTCATAACGTCGCTCGTGCTGCTGTGCTATCAGATTCATTTTTCTCTGAAAATATCTGGTGCATTTGACAGATAAAGGTGAAGTTTTTGTGGTTTTTTTCTGCTGAACAACAAGCGCAACTTAGACAACACCATTTAATTTACATATACCTTTACATTTACATATAACCACTAAGGAATAAGGGCGAATCTCTTGTACCAAATTCTACGCTTTTTTCTCAAGCAATCATACCATCATAGCTCGTGAATGGGACCAGGTTTACCAATTGTTATAGTTGAAAATCAAGAAAGCATTCTTCCACAATCTAATTTCAAAGGATTTCAATTCAAGACAAGAAAATTCTGGATCTAAAGATGAATGCTGTTGCAAGACTTTCGAACTAACAACCTAATAATTCAAGGTAATGTTTCGGGAAGAGGTCTAAGGATTGCAAAGCTTTCGCTATCACGAGGAGACATCAGAATACACTTCACCACAGTGTCTGTCTGCTTGGGTTTGATTCCAAAGAAAAAACCACATGCTCGACTGAGTTAAGAATTCAACTCTGCTGTTCCATTCATCACCAGCAGCTACATACCTTGCACCCCTTCCCGCGGCAAGTTTGAGAAAAAGAAAACTATTCCGCATGGCCTTTCTCTTCCAAGGAACATTTATTCGGTTTCTGCTAGTTTCTTCATTGGTTTCGCAAGCATGGATTCTATAGAACTCTATAGATTCTATATAATGAACCTAATCGCGAACAGTTTCCCTTGATTAGGGATTCAAATTTCTAATCACAAGAGCCTCCACCAGAAAAAGTCAAAAGAAAAAATAGTGGATAGCTTGAAAATCGCCAATGTGTGCCGACTCTACGGAAACCAAGTTATATACGTTAGATGAATCCATCTACGAAGTTTCAGATTTTTTTGAGGAACGCAGCTGCTTAATATCTTCAAAACATGGGTCTTAATGACATACGACCCATAGAGAAAAGTCCATAAAATCTTGACTAGTCCCTTTATGGAAGAATCTGCTTACACTATGCTAAATTTGCTGTTCTCAGAGAAGGCTGAAATAGGGAAAAGTGATTGCGCATGGTTCAACAAGTCACAATGAGCAGCTGATCGATGAGAAGAGCTCTCGACGGCGAAGGTGAACAGTTCTGGAATACAACCCGACAGAAATGTGCTGCGCTCGCCAAAAAAGGAAAGGTGTGGCTCGCATTTTATTGCGGTAAACATGCCTTTGAAAAGAAAAAACGATGACTCAACCACGCGGAAGAATCTGACAATGATGAGTGGCAGGTGAACCTTCTCACCAAGAGCCTAGGGAGGAACAGTGTGTTAGCGAATCATTGATAAGGTGGATAAGAGCATTTAAGAGAATATAAAAGCGATATGGGAGTTTGTAAAAATTGTTTTGTCATACGAAGGAAAACCTATGTAGAGTTGGCAGCAGGTGTTGGACAGCTGCCACTTGTCCAGATCTAGACAGTTTGCCAACTATCAATATGTACATTGTTCCACATAATTTCACCATAACGACGTTCTGTGCACACAATTGACGCGAAAAAAGCATGTGACGCTATTTGTCACAATATGCCCCCTAAAGAGGAGTTTGTATAATGCTCTCCCATTACTGCAAAGTTCTCAGTTAGGAAAATATTAGGTTGTTGCAAAATCGATGTCGGATTTTGACAGTTGGACTTTGAATTGTCGTAACTCGGCAAAAACTAAACCTTTTCTGCCAATTCAGCGCTCATTTGAATCATCACATCTTTGCCATCTTTCAGCTAAGTTTCTGTTCCATCACACCAGAAGCCAAGCTTTTCGGACCCAGATATATCGGCGAGGTCGTTTTGAAGTAGTGCATTTTTGCGGCTTGCTCATCCTCTCAGGGATGAGTCCCACCGCTTGAATTTGCGGTCATCTGTAGGGCAACAGTCCGCTGAGTAAAGCATATAAGGGAGAGTCTTGATCTTTGGCTGCATCCACTTCCAGAGCATCTTGAGTGAAAAGTGTGGTCTTGAGCCACTGTGAAATACTGGAGGACAATCGAATTGAATTCACTTGTTCAGTTCTTTCATCATGCTCATTCATCCGGTGGCGCCAAAAATAATAGAATAATGATCCTTGAGGCCACCTTCGAGATACTGAACAGGTCTCCTGGTGATAGCTTCTACCAGTGCTTTCAAAACGGCGTTGACGTCATCGAATTTTAGTCCACAACTCTGAGGCACGTGTCTCCAAAACTAAATGACTTGGACCAACACTGGACCACCACTTTGTTGAGCATTCCCTCGTGCATAGATTGCCAGTATTTCATGTCCAAGCCACCCTCTTGCTATCGAGTTCGAGTCCACGAAACAGTTTGAGACAAATTTTAGCGAACGAGTACATTTTAATTCAAGTCCGAAAACCATAATAAAAGTGAGCAGATCTGAATAAAAATGAACAAGGAGAAAGAGGTAGAAATTTGCTTTCGAACGAGTACAAAATATGTGGGGAAAGCACCACTTGGCATTCCAAAGCATTAATCCAAAGTTCGTGGTCCAAAAATCCGACATCGATTTTGCAACAACCTAATAGTTTACATGTTATCATCGTAACAGTATCCCTTGTGGAGTTTATGTGGGCTTCAAACCATTTTACACAGAACATTTAGTTACTATATGCTGCTTTTAAGCTTAAATAATTCCTCAATTATGCTCACTATTGCCGCTGAGAGTAACTATCACTGTTGCCCTGAAGAAACCCAAACATAATTGATTTGAACAAGTTTCCACATTGAACCGGGCGGGTAGGATGTACATGGGTATGGTATGATTGGCTGTACAGGTATTCCTCCCATAGGCCATAGAAGCAGTGATATAAATCCTCGGAGTGAATGAAGCAGATATGTTGGGACTCGTGAATGTTCTCAGGAAGGTTCAAAAAACGATTGTGAAATAGGACTGAGCTTTTACAGAACGTTGCATTCGTCACTAAAATCAACGAAAGTACCCTCGGATGATACCAATTCTCAATGTATATAATTCGCATCTTATCGAAAATGTGAATAGCTTTTGTATTCGCTGTAGTTTCCTGTCATCACTGTGTTGTATAAAAGAAGATGTTGGCAAGGACCAAACCTCGTACTCATAAATGTAAGAAGCCCACATTGCCATATACATAATTAGGTTACTCCACCACAGCAGAAAAAATCTGCTGAACATCTCGACCTTTCCCTCTGCTTACGTAACGTCTGTCATCACTCCAGAGATAGTATATACACATAGTCCTTCTCAACAAGACATACGGATTGCGCGTGCGGTTTCTTAGCGTCGCGACTGCAGAATAGCGGCGGGACCTACTCGATCCTCTCACTTGGAGCATGCTCTCTCCGCATCCCTCGTTCAGGTTCCGCTGCGATGGTGCAATCGCGCAATCAGTCTATCTTTTTGAGAAAGACTATATTTATGTAGGTTGTAGGGAAAGTTCTCGCGGTTTCTGTAACATCATATTTTATTGAGTTTTCAAAAATAGGAAAACACATTAAGAAATGAGTAAATCACCATCACATACTATTACTCTTCGCCAATTTTCGGGAAGCGTTTCGATGCCTCCAGCAAAAAACTGCACTGGCATTGACTCGAAAAAGTTGCTCAACTTGTCATCCGGGTCATCTTCATCATCGCACGATTTCTCTTGCAAGGCGTTAGAGAGATTCACGAGATGTTGGTAATCTTTTGGCACAAGATCGGGGCTGTACAGTGTTGAAGTCAGCACTTCCCGTCCAACGTCGAGTGGCTTCTGGCGACTCACTTTTATAGTGAGCGGACGAGCGTTGTCGTGCCGGAATCGGATCGTGCCGTAATTCGGACCCTTTCCTGCGACTTTTGCAGCCATTCTATTCAGCCGCTGACAGTACAGGTCCACCGTGATGGCAGGGCAGCGTGGCAGTACCTCGCAGTGTATGATGCCCTAACAGTCACACAATGTACTGATCATAATCTTCAGAAGGTGAAGACTGTTGACGAACAGACGCCAATTCTCATCTATGTGGAGACAGGCTTCATCCAGCTTCTTATGCGTCCGTACGAGGGCAATTTAGTAGCCACCTCGGCACGTCGCTGGAGATCGCGTTCTATCAAATCATCATCGTACACTGCGATAACTTTTATAAGTTTCCCAACTGACGCAGGTGAACGGCGATAGTGGCAAGGTGAACATCCAAGACTAGTGTCCTGCCACACATAGTTCGCCATGGATCTGAATCTACCAGCTGCCGCAATCGACCATTGTCGACTCCGGATGGGCATTCCAACCATGATGAAGCATTTAGGCTGAAGTTGCCAGCACGAAAGCGGCTGGACCAGTCCTGTCCACCGCGTTCGGTCACTGTACCGTCCCCGAGTACAGCGTCAATGCGGCGACTTCATACGGTTGCTGATTCACCGAATTTGTAGTCGTTCACTACAAGGTCGCAAATGTAGTGCTTTCCGGTAGGGGTTGTGCAGGAGTTAATAGTGAATGATACTGATAAACTTGTACATAGCTGACCCCCTTATATATACAAAAGATAGGCCGCTGCAAGTCAACGTGGGGTTGAAAAAAGCAAACTTTTGAAAATCACGAGAACTTCCCCTACAACCTAATATTTAGGAAATCCTGGGCTAAAGTGAGATCTTGTCCCAGAAGGAAGTGCGACTGCATATCATTTCCCTTCATAATCACCACGATTTCAGCATAACTCGCCAACATTACATCAAATTGGCGTGTTTGATGCTTGGTAACGATGTTATTCTAATGGTGCTATCAATGGGTGTAACGGCGTCTGGTTCTGATGTTGCGCGTCTCCGAGGACCTCTTGCAGACACTGGGAGTATCCTTCCTCATGCCGCCAGTCACACGTCTTACGGTAGCTTGCTTTTTGCCGATTTTTTTTTCGTAGAAACTTGCAATTAGCTATCACTGCAGTTGCAATTCCGTCACATTATTCACTTTGCTGATTCAGCGACGCATGATCAAACGAAATACAACTACTTTTTGCCAAGCGTATGCAAGTTAAAAGCGGACTTTGCCCATGTCTTTGTAGAAGCGAAGTTCAGGGTCCATGTTACCATCACACAAATTTACGCATCTCTAACACCGGCGATAACGCGTTTACCCTGGGTAATTTCACCACTGTGTCCAAGACCAAATAAAATAATTTTAGCTATCGCAAGTCAAATCTTCGAAGGTTTAATGGTGCACTTCTCTGACTTTAATCTTCCGTATTTTTTTCCGTTTACCGGGCCCAATTCCGGAAAACGTCACACATAAAACGGAAGGTCGAAAGTGACCGTAAAACGGAAAACGGAAAATTCAGCACACCCCTGATTATGATTCCACGTGTGATGCAGCAGGTAGGCCGAATAATGACTTAAAAAGCTTAGGTACTTCACTTTATAGAGTTGACACACTCTCAGATAACTATTTCCAAGTGAGTTCTAGCTGTCCTCCATCTAATCAGTTTTCCCTGAGAATTTTCTCAAAACACTGTGCAGCTTCTACGTGGTGCGGCCCTCCAGACTCGCACGCAGCACCTATCATTTCGGGAAAAAGTGCAAAGCAATTGGATGTTCTCCACGAATTACTGGAGTAGTTACAAGAAGGACCTTCCCGATTCTGCACTTTCATTTAGCTCCATGAACGTCTACGCTTCTACCATTCATTCGCTGAAGATGCGTCCTTGAAAATATCTCCATGAGGAGATAAGCATTGGGCTAGACAGCTCTTCATTTTCATAAGTATGTGCTTGTTTCTCGTTGAGAGCACATTGAAAAAAGCTTCGCTCTCTATTATCTTTTTCCTCACTTAGCTTCTGTAGAATTCTTGAGCACAGAGCTTTGAGAGTGTTTTCCAGCGATAACGAAAGGAAGAGAGAGAGGAAGAGAGAGAGAGCATTGGGAAGCATTTACTGAAATCTGTTGTCGTAAGATAACCTCAGCAATCTTTCAAATGTGCTTACTGATACCCGTACTGATTTGTATTACTTGTATTGTAAGCGTGACATTGGTC
This sequence comes from Ancylostoma ceylanicum, assembly GCA_000688135.1. NCBI lineage: Eukaryota > Metazoa > Nematoda > Chromadorea > Rhabditida > Ancylostomatidae > Ancylostoma > Ancylostoma ceylanicum. The sequence continues at coordinate 1,576,144 of JARK01001352.1, read as the reverse complement.
CGCTCTGAAATAAATAATATTAAATAAATAAGTGATTTCAAGGACGATTTCTTTTCTGCAGAAGGGGAGGGTATTCCGAGCATTCAACATCAGTTACTGCTCACACCTCCTATTTTTTGAGGTGGTTGTTGCATTCCTTCTTATCCTCGGGTTAGTCTAAAGGCTACTACCCAGATAACAGTTGCGGTTCCATGAACTCTACATGTTTTCCGTATTGCTGAGCCTTTGTAAAACTAGATTCGCAAATGGTGTCGCTCTCACAAGCCTCACTTCACTCGGAGGGGAACCTTCCAGAACACTTTGTTTCCTGAAGAACGGAAGATCTGTTGACGCGCGACAGTGAAGGGAGTGCTGCTTGTTTATAAGATATCACTATTTCTATTTCATGGGTAAGTGACGGAAAATTGGTTAAGGATAGTGTAAGGAGGAGGATACCGCACCCCGAGGATAGTGCAACCCTTTCAGAATGAAGGAGGAATCATGCATACTTCTCACATATATGTAAATGAGCTGCTTGTAGGTGGAATACCAGAAACTAAGTCTTTTCATATTGTTTCCTCCTGATTATCCTTTTTCCGATAGATACGTATATGCACATCCAAGAAGTTTATGGATTAACGTAGAAAGAAAGTCTTATTAGACCACTCACCGGCTTGAAACTACATGGTATCGAAGCAGGTTTCTCCGATTTTTCGAGAAAAAGCTCTCGATTCTTGTCATGGAGGTATGTGGCTTCATACCTGGAGAGGGCGGCGCGCTCGAGCTCCGCGAATGGTCGATTCGGGCAAACGGCCAATCGCAGAACTCGGTGGCGCCGCCCTCTCCAGGAATAACGCTCCACATCCTTGTGAGGGTATGGGGCGTTACACCCGGAGAAGGCGGCGCGGTCGAGCTCCGCGAATGGTCGATTCGGGCAAACGGCCAATCGCAGAACTCGGTGGCGCCGCCCTCTCCAGGAATAACGCTCCACATCCTTGTGAGGGTATGGGGCGTTACACCCGGAGAAGGCGGCGCGGTCGAGCTCCGCGAATGGTCGATTCGGGCAAACGGCCAATCGCAGAACTCGGTGGCGCCGCCCTCTCCAGGAATAACGCTCCACATCCTTGTGAGGGTATGGGGCGTTACACCCGGAGAAGGCGGCGCGGTCGAGCTCCGCGAATGGTCGATTCGGGCAAACGGCCAATCGCAGAACTCGGTGGCGCCGCCCTCTCCAGGAATAACGCTCCACATCCTTGTGAGGGTATGGGGCGTTACACCCGGAGAAGGCGGCGCGGTCGAGCTCCGCGAATGGTCGATTCGGGCAAACGGCCAATCGCAGAACTCGGTGGCGCCGCCCTCTCCAGGAATAACGCTCCACATCCTTGTGAGGGTATGGGGCGTTACACCCGGAGAAGGCGGCGCGGTCGAGCTCCGCGAATGGTCGATTCGGGCAAACGGCCAATCGCAGAACTCGGTGGCGCCGCCCTCTCCAGGAATAACGCTCCACATCCTTGTGAGGGTATGGGGCGTTACACCCGGAGAAGGCGGCGCGGTCGAGCTCCGCGAATGGTCGATTCGGGCAAACGGCCAATCGCAGAACTCGGTGGCGCCGCCCTCTCCAGGAATAACGCTCCACATCCTTGTGAGGGTATGGGGCGTTACACCCGGAGAAGGCGGCGCGGTCGAGCTCCGCGATTCGTCAATTCGGGCAAAGGGCCAATCGCAGAACTCTGTGGCGCCGCTCTCCCCAGGTATAACGCTCCACACCCTTGTCATGGTAAGGGACGATGGCCTGCTTAATGAGATAGATTGTCTGTTCTTCGAGGAAATCGAAGCCAAACCCTGGCATCCCCCGATTTTGTCTGTGTCCAAGGTTGAATTCATGTTGACATCATCTCATAAGCAAAATTTCGTAAGCACCATCTGATATGAAAACATGGTAGACCCTGATACACCATTAAAATTACCCGTGGTAAACGTGTCAACGTATCCAGGTTTACCTTTTACCTGGCACCTATCAACATTTTTACCTATGTAAACGTGAAGTTGTCTACGCCTAGCTGCTATGATGATAAATTTGGGCCCTGACGAAGCATAACATTATGCATGTAGAATAAATGAACACATATGCTCGCGTGGAAAGATGGTCAAATTTTTTTCTGTTTTTTTTTTCAACCATTACATGTTGAAAAATTCCTTCGCTTGCATGGCTTGGGTATGTGTCGTTAGGTTTTAGTGCAAGTGCTGGCGCTTACTGCTTAATTTCACTTTTCTTCCTGTCTTATTTACGTATTTAGTAAAGATTGGTGGTTTTGTTTGCTTCTGATTTTTAGCGCATTCATGTAACGAATAGCATTAATAGAAGTAAATAAATGAATAATTAAATGCATTATTCCATCGCGTACACGTCCTATGTTATTGTTGCTTCATAGTGCATGACGTTTTTAGGACACTTGCACGACGTATGCATCGTGGGAATTCATTCGAAATCCCGCTTCAATGAGGTGGTCTTATTTTCTGAGAGGTGGGTCGTCAAAGATTTACGTGGGTGAGTCTGCAGTTCAAAATGTCGTTTATCCAAAAGAAAATCCTGCCATTTTGGGTTTACCACGTGCTGAATGTTCGTTGACGTTTAAAGTACGTGAACTATTCTTTCTAGCTTTTCCCAGCACTCTTGAATGAGCTGTTTTTCGCGAGCATTTGAATAATTCTTCGAGTTACCACATATTCCAGTGCCAGCGTCACTGACGTTAAACGGTTATTCCTGGTCCCTTCTTTCAACTCTACCTTCATGGAAGAGCTCCTAATCTTTCTCAGACCAACTTTATTTCCCTTGAAATAGGATAATGACGTTTTGTTTGCATAACCGCTTCAGATGCTAGGCACAGCGGGATCTGCTGCATGTCGTTATGCTGAAGATGTACGTAAAAGGCACAACTCTGTTTATCAATAGCTCACTGGCAGAATTTTCATTAGTGTCCTCCTTCAATTGTCGTAAAGAATGGGGACGTTGCATGCTACTCTACTCCAGAAATAGCAGAAATAGCAGGAGAAACTGTCCTGAAGTTTGGGCTCTCTTCAATGATAAAAATTGTGAAAATTACTCGAAAAGCACAACCCTAGCTCCTGAAGCCCCTATCCCAACATGGGGAGAAGAGAGTGTGGCATGAATTTGCATGAGAGACATCTGCCACATATGCTTCTCCTATTGTCTATGAAATTGCAGGTCTTTTCCAAGTCTCGCAATTCCGGGCATGCTCTACCTAAACTAAGGAAGTTTGCTATCCCAAATCCCACCCCCACCCCCTCCCTCCCC